>CM021109.1:311283653-311400267 GCA_007115665.2 Sequoiadendron giganteum
TACATAGGGGCCGAATGGACAAAACACCTGTAGATGGGGAGGGCCTGGATAACAGAATTAAGAAGAGTAACTCTAGTAGCTGTAGACAACCACCGATGAGTCCAATGAGTCACCTTCTTCCTCATCTTATCAAGCACCAATTGCTAGGAGGACCGGGGCTACCTGCCAACAGCAAGAGGAATCCCCAAGTAGACAAAGGTTAGAGACCCAATTTGAAAGCACAAAATTCCAGCAATCCTTCGCTGGATAGCTTGGGGGTATTAAAGAAGAAAATAGAGGACTTCTACTCATTGACTTTCTGACCCGAAGTAGCAAGGTAGATATCCAAGGCTTGCCTAAAGGATTGAGCTTCACAAATACGAGCCAACCCCATAAAGGAGGTATCATCCACAAACTAGAGATGGGAAAGCGCTGAAAGACCCATCCCCCACTGCCACCCATGAATCAAACCTTGAGAGACCCAAAATTTGAGGAAACACCCCAGCCCCTTCGCCAGAATAATAAACAGATAAGGAGAGAGTGGATCCCCCTAATGAAGGACCCTCGAAGCACCAAATAGATTTGAAGGTTCACCATTCACAATAACCGAAAAGGAGGAAGAAGTCACACAACTCATAGTCCAACTCACCCAATCCAGAGAAAACCCAAAGGCCAACAGGATCTTCAGAAGAAATCTCCATTTAACTCTATCATAAGCTTTAGCCATATCTAGCTTAATGAACATAGACCAATCCTTAGAGATTGCCATGGAATGAATGACCTCAGAGGCAACCACCACTCCATCCAATATTTGATGACCCTCCACAAAGCCTCCTTGCTCCTCAGAAATAACAATAGACAAACAAGATTTAAGCCTCTCCGCAATCAACTTCGTAACATTCTTATACACCACATTGCAGAGCGCGATAGGTGTAAAAAAATCAAGCCGATCAACCCCTTCCTTCTTAGGGATGAGAACCAAAAAAGTAGCATTCAAGGCATGAAGCATCTACTTGTTATGAAGAGACTCACGAACCACCTCCAGCAAATCCATCTTCACAATATCCCAAATGTTTTGGAAGAATTCAATAGGAAAACCATCAGGGCCAGGAGCTTTCCCCTTATTCATCCCAAACACAACCTCCTCCACTTCAGACAAAGTAATTGGGCGAATCAGAGACACGTTCAAGTCATTAGAGATCAAAGAAGGAATATAGGAAAGGACCAAATCCTCATCAGCTTTGGTAGGAGGTGAATCCTCGATAAACAGAGCAGAGTAGAACTGATAGGCCTCTTTGGATAGAGCCTACTGTGAAGATATAGAAGAGCCCTCATGATTGACAAGAGAAAGGATATGACACTTATTCCGATGAGCCTGCATAGAGCAATGAAAGAAAGCAGTATTCTTGTCACCCACTTGAAGCCAGTCAACCCTAGACTTTTGTTTCCAGAATATTTCTTCACGAAGCTCCCACTCCTCCACCACTTTCAGTGCCTGGGACTTAGCATGCCCCAGAGCCTCAGAAAATCCCAGATCCCTAATCTGGCGGGTGATAATAGCAAGACTCTCCTGCGCTTCCCTTTTTTTAGCCCGTAAATTGCCAAAACACACTCTATTCTAGCGCTTAAGATGAAACTTGACATACTGCAGCTTCTTGATGAAAGAATACATAGCAGTACCATACGCATGAGCTCCATCCCTCCACCACTGAGTGACAAGATTATATAAGGAAGGATCACGTAGCCACATAATCTAAAATTTGAAAGGAGGGTTCTTAGAATTAGGGAGGGCAGAGGCTGAAAACTTAATTGGCCAGTGATGCGAGCCACACCAATCTAGGATCTCAGAGCAGGTGACCAACTTGCCCCCAACCCAAAAACAAGAGACCAGAAATCTGTCCAGCCGCTTAGAAATCACAGCTGGCCCACTCCGCCTGTTATTCCAAGTAAAAATGCCATTGGAGGGTTTGATATCAACAAGCGCAAGAGAATCCATATTAGCACGAAATAGATCAAAATCAGGACCCAATCTTTGAAGCCCCCCTCTTTTTTCCTCTAAACACAACACATAATTGAAATCTCTAGCTAGGATCCAAGGAAAATAAGGAGCACAAGACCTAACATACCTGATATGGGCCCAAAGCTGGATTTTACCGCCAATATAAATCGAAGCATAAACATTACTCACCAAAATAGTCTCCCCAAATTCCAGGAGAGAAGCCACCACTGAAATAGAGGAATGGCTAGAGATCCACCAGCGAGGAACATCCTTATGAGGATCCCAAAAAGAGCCAACCCTCTAGAAGTTCCCCTAGACCCAATACACTGGCACTGACCAGACCCCCAAATACGAGGAGAGAGATGAAGCATGAGATCCACCTAAAGCTTAATCTCCTGAACACAAAAAATATCTGGAGAATGTATCCCAATAAGATCTTGAATAGCCTTTTGATGGGGGGCGCTATTCAAACCCCTAGCATTCCATGATAGAATAATCATGAGGAAGGTTGGACAAAGTGGGCCTCAATGGTCTTAACCGACCTCGATTCCACCAACAAATCCCCAGTCAATTTGAGCTTGTTTGCATCCTTCTTTCAACCAGCTTTAGAGGAGTTCTCAAAATGTCCCTTTTTGAGGGGGTGTTGTTGCACCCCAAGACCAGTAGCCAAGCCCCTGCCTCTACCTACAGACAATGCCTCCTTAGCCAAATCCGCTAAAACAATATCATCTTGTAGACCAACAGAAGCATCGGGGAGCCCAACACCCCCCTATTCCAATGACGAAGAGTTATCCTTAACAACAATTGCTTGCTCCAGCTCGGTGTCCATACCTGTGGCCCCAGACAAGATCTCACCTGGGATCCCCTCCTCTAAGGTCTAACTATCCAAGACCTCAAAACGGTTGAAACCCTGGTCACTTTGTCTATCTTTATAGGGTCGCTTTTGACCCCTCCCCTTAGCTTTTGACTTGACAAGAATAAAGCCATCATTAGGCCCCCCTCAGATATAGGCGCCTTGCCCTTATCTCCCTTCTCAGCTGAAGGCCTAGAAGGAGGAGAAGAAGCTCTCGCTGATTGGGAAAATCTTGGGCACTAGCGTTGAAGGTGGCCATACTCATGACAAAAATGACATTGAAAAGGGAGAGATTCATAATTTAACTGCTGAATCCACGAGGCAGAGCCAATACAAATTTCCAAAGAATCTGGCAATGGATTATTTAAGTCAATTTCAACACAAATACGAGAAAATGAAAATACCTTTTTATCCAAAGTATTTTGAGCAATGGCCATCGGCTTCCCCAATATGCAGCAATCCGATGTAGAATATCCTCTCTCCAGAACTCCAACGATAGCCATGGAAAGCGGACCCACACAGGAACCTGAGAAGGAAAATCCTCTATCGCATTGAAACCTCCATGTCAGGGTTTCATGAACAACCCCACATGGTTGTAAAAGTATGGCCCTCCCTCCAAAATGCGATTGCGATCCAACATGCAAGAAAAATCAACCATAAAAAAACCATTCCCAGCCACCAGAATATCAAAGTCGCCTTCAACTTGCCAGGATCTATGAATCCAAGATTCCAAAGTTGAGAGCGGGACACAGATACCCAGAAATTTACAAATCAGCACATGTTGGCTCCAATAAGAAAAGTCCTCTTGCACATATTCCAGGGAGATAACCAGAACAGGGCGATCATGACTTCGTGGTAGACACCCGTTCACCTTTTTAATTTTAGAGCTCTTGCCCACAAACGAGGAATCCATTGATGAAGCATGCACGCCTACAGAGAGACCCAGATACTGCTTCATGCCTGAGATCGTCAAGGTCTTGGAGACCCCAGCCATACCACGACATTCAAAACCCATCGCACCAGCGACCACCCCTCATACACCCAAAACACCACACCCCACACCACCAACAACACCCCCCGCAACACCCCACAAACCCCACACCACAGACCCCACCCACAAAAATTGCAGCCCCCATGAACACCACACCACAACCACCACTCGCACACCCAACTGCTCCCGCGCACTCCACACCACAGCCACCACCCGCACCCACCACAACAGCCACACACACCACAACAAGCCAAGAGAGAGACGAGCCAACACCTGCGCAGGAGAAAAAGAAGCAGAGCTAGGGCATTGCTGCCCTAGTAGAAGCCCAACGCCAAGAAGACACCATCACCCATCGAGGTGTCTGCGAGTTCATCCAAACTCTCAAAATTCTTTCTTTCATTACCCATAGATAAATTGTATTTTACCAATTTTGTATCAATTTATTCATACCCTTCACTGGTGACTACTATAAAATCTCCAAAGCACAAAGTGCTAGGCATGATAGATTTCTTATTATATCCCTTAAGATTTTTTGCATCATATTTATCCAATTGTCTCACAATTTCCAAATATGCTATTATGTCTAGAACTATTTTTGGCAATAGATGTGGGGCTCCTTGAAACTCATAGAATCTAATCATAGTGTAATCGGGAAATGCATACCAATCCCCGCAGTTATGATTTACCTTTTTCCTGGGGTCCTTTTCCTTTGTTCTTAATAATTTCTATATTTCAGGGGACAGGTTATAATTACATGGATGTCCCAACAATTTTAACAATGGCTTGACAAAATATTCCTCAAAGTACATATAGTGTGATCTACCATATCTGCTATCCCATATGGAATTCCACATTTGTACAGGTTTATAATTCCCACTTTCATCTACATATCTTATCCTTAATTCTTCTCCCCATAACCTTCTAACTTGTCCTTCATGTAGTAGAAAATGCATAAAAAAAGTGTAATGTTTGATATCATGAATGCTATCACTATTGATTTTGATCCTTCCCATCCCCTCGTCCAGAGCATTGGCTAAATAAGTGGCATAGTCAAATGGTCTGTAATATTTTCTTTATATGTCTGCATCCAAGACCATTGGGGAAATTGACATGAGGGGTGGGACCTCTACTCCTAACACTTTTCCAATTGAATAATATGGATATTGAAAATATTATTCAAATAAATCCTCATGAAATAGAGGGTTTTCATTACTAGAAAACCTTCTGAGCTAGCTACCTTCATCCCTGGGCCTGTGTAGTGGTAGCTTCCATCTTTTATAGCTCGTGTCCATGTGATGGTACTCTATTAGAAGGTATTTGATTGTAAATGGTAAATTCAGAGAGCATTCCAATTGAAAAATATTAGATATGAGAACTTTGGAGATAATGAGAATGTCAGACCTATCGTGTGATTGAATAACTCTTCTTTTAGGGTCATATTTGTTGGCTAGGGCTTTAACTACCTCTGTATTAACAAACACATTGGGTACCACTAATCTTCCTAGGTTCAATCTCTAGAAGTTGCAGAATAGTTGAAACCTATACTGATTCGTATAATGGTATATGAATAGCTCATATCCCCACTGTGGTGTCCACACATCTCCTAAACCTTTTCACTTGTACCATAACTTATCCATGGAAGGATTTGTCTATGCAGTCCTTTTAGGTCTCGGCCTTGACCCCGTGCGTTGGTCAATTAATTCCTGGTTTAGAAGTCTTTTCTTTCTTTTTTGTTTTTTTATTTTCCGCCTTTCTGAGTTTTCTTCCATTGTTCAATTTTCTTATGTCTTTATAGAAGCAACTTCTTAGTTGGTTTTTGTATACTTACTTGGATTCTCTTTCACTGGTTCTGAGCTATGCAGTAATGGTGAATTCTTAACCTCCTTTCTTTTTCTCCCGCATCCAACAAATCCTTATCAAGTGTTAATGAAAATATGCGATCAAATTGAGGTATAATTCACTTAGCTCTAGCTCATAAACATTCCACTTGCTATCAATTTTTTCATCGGGTAGATCATTTATTTTGAATATCTCAACGATATCAATCAGATGTCACATCAGTCAAAAACAATCATCATCATTGCATCGGTGAGACCATGATTCCATTTTCACTGATAACCACCTTCTTCATCGATGAACTCCTTCCTTTTGGGGTATTAGCGGGACGCCAGATAATGTCTCCTTGATGTGCCCTAGTTCCTCCAATATCCTTCCTTAACATGTACTTGATAGTTCATGGTCTTATGGAGTCATCGAGGAGACCCTTGTTAGCCTTCCACCGATTAGTGTCACTTCCTCTAATGCCTTCAACCTTTTATCATTGCATCAATGGAACCAGACTTTATGTTGGCCTAATAGCCTTATGTTCCCTCAATATACTTTAACCACATGTTGAACTTCATTACTATATAATGTATCACTCCATCGGTGGGATGTTGTGTTCCCTTTTTCCGATATGTTCTAGTGCTGCCGATATTATTTATTTAATATGTTATAATCCCTAAGATATGCACATAGGACCAATCAATCATGAATTAAGCCAAAAAATTATCTAAGAAATAATTTTAAATAAAATTAATAAAAAAATCATTGTAACTATGGATTTTCTTGCAAGATAGATGCTAGTAAATCATAATGCAAACACATAAATCCACAATAAACAAAGAAGAACATAGGAATAAACAAAGGAATAAATGAAATGAGCTCACCCGAGTCCTTCATCCTCCATGGCTGACTTCCATTGTACCTTCTAGTTTGTTGAAATAATGAAGTGCCCTCGGATCTTGATGAGCAATTCTAAACTATGGACTAGCCCTAAGCAAGTGTTGAAGGATTTAAATACTTGTGCAAGAGAAAATCAATCCTACATGCAAATTTAAATATCTAAATAACCAAGACAATGACAATGCTAAAAACTCAAGAGAATGCAAAGGATTTTAAAGATTACAAGATGCTAAGAGATGATCAAATGAGGACAAAATTGGCATTTTATAGAAAATGCCATTTTGGATGGACAAATGAGATCAAAGATTAAGAAATGCCTTAGAATCTATGGTCAAGATTCAAAATAACAACCCCTCAATTAGGGTTAGGGCAACTTTAGGGTTAAATTCAAATTGAGCAGATGAGATTTAATTTAAGAAATTAAATCGAGGAAAGAGAATAGTTGTGACAGTGAGATAAGAATTAGTAAGTGGAAAAGGATGAGTTAGAAAATCAAGTTATTTTAGAAATAACTTAATTTGTGGAGAGAAATGCTATTTTGAAATTAATTCCAAAATGGTGAACTCATGTGATAGTAAATAATAATTATTTTATTTACTTGAGGAGAGATAAATGTAAATAAATGATTTTTTATTTAAATTTAGAAATGAATTATGAGAGACAATTAAATAATTAATTTCAATTATTTAAATGTGAAAGAAGTGAATTAATAATTAAATAAATTGTGGGGGATTTATTTAATTATGAGAGGACTTTAATGTTAGAGACATATTTAAATAAAATTGATTAATTTAAATAATCAAGAGGGAATAGTGGATTAAATAAATTTAATAATTTATTTAATTTAAAGTGGACTTTAGGCATTAGTGACGTATTTAAAATAAAACTAATTTATTTAAATAATCAAGAGGAATAAGAGAGATGAATTAATTAAATAATTAGTCATTATTTAATTAATAGTTTAATTAATTAGAGTGACATAATTAAATTATGTATAGAAGAATTGATGATAAAATTGAGTTCGTAGGTCTAGGTCAATTTTAAGTGTCTACATTTTGCCCCTCTTTGTCATAATGCAGTTTATCGTGTTATGGAAAAGAAAACAAGTCAAAGATATGCCCCAGTGAAGGTACAGATAAAAGCTCGCAATTTCTTGCTGAAATGATGCATTCGTGAAAGTACGACGCAACTGTGAAATGCAAAGCCGCATGTGGCTTGGTGAGACACAATTGAAGTCAACGCGACACAATTGCAGTTGACTAGGGTCGACTAATGTTGACTTAGTGTAGACTCTTTTTTTAGATGCATTTTTTATTTCTCAGATAGTAATACTATACTGAAATGCTAATTCATGTGTGCTAACCCTTGTTTTTGTGTGTGCAAAAACGATTAGTGCCTATCTATACGTGAGAGTTTAGACCGACGACCTATGCCTTTAGGGATCGACTGAGCGACTAGAAGACAACGATTGATGAGACTGGGTTTATATTATGTCACCTACATGTCCATTATTCAGGCAAACAAGGGATTACTGACAACACTCTGTGAGAGATGGAATTCAAATACCTGTTCTTTTCACTTACCTGCAAGGGAGGCCATTGCTACTCTGGAGGATGTGTATCGTATTCTGCGCATCCCGATCAGCGAGGAGAGAGTGGTATATGATGCACACAGAGGGCGACATGCCCTAGGAGAGATGTATGAGGATGTAGATGATACCGGTCTAGGCATACACGTATATGAGATCGAGTGGGATTTTGTGGCTAACCACCACCCACGATGGGCTGCCATGCTTATGATGTTGATTGTTGGGGTCTTGATTCCAGATTGTCATGGACATGGATTTCCCATAGGATGGGGGGATGTACTAGTCCACATGCGTGCATAAAGGATAGTGTTTGCTCAGGGGCCTTGCTTTTTGGCCATGTTGTACCATCAGCTACATGAGGTTGTTTATCAATAGGGATAGAGTATCACTTGTAGTACCACATTATTGATGATCTGGGTATGGGAGTACATTCTCATTTTTCATCCACTGATACAGATTCAATAGCTAGGTGATGGTATGCCCTATGTTTATTTGTATGCTAGTTCAGTTAGCCAGACCCATGTAGGAGATACCGAATATTGGCGACATTGGATTGATACATTGGTTAGCTTTGTCTAGAGGCCCTACAGAGATTGTGTCCAGTGGCTAGATGAGGATGACCAAATTTCTTTCTGCAGACAGTTTAGATACTTGATTGGTCAAATAGTGCAGAGTCAGCGTATCATCGAGATGTACCCACCCCAATGGGTACTACGGTAGTTTGGTGAGCAACAAGTTGTGCCAGTGGGGACAACAGAGTATGCACGATCGTCTAGAGAGACCATATGGGGGCCACCCATAGCAGTGGCAGTGGCAGAGCAATAGATCAATAGTTTAGTGGCACAACAATGGGGTTGGAGGGGAGGTCTAGCAGATGTAGGGACATCTGTTGAGTATGACACCTGGTGGAAGGTTCACAGGCCCATTCTATTGACAGACCCAGATGGTCCAGCTCCTATTGATCACTGATCAGTCATTCCTCGAGTGCACAGGGGAGGTTGGGGTGGTAGAGATGGAGGGAGAGATGGTGGTCGAGTAGATGGAGGGAGAGGTGGTGGAGATGATGGAGGCGATGGGGTGGAGATGATGGTGGTGACAACAAGGGTGGGAGGAGGAGGAGGAGGGGTGATGAAGGGTGGAGGCAGCCCAAGAGAGTTAGACAGCGGGTGGGTGGTGCACCACTATCACCCATCCGAGAGGAGGGTGCGGAGGGAGAGCAGCCAAAGAGGCAGGAGGCAGAGGCTAGAGGAGAGGAGGAGGTTGAGGAGGGGGAGGCTAGAGGAGAGGGAGAGTAGCCAAAGGAGGATATTTTTTCTAACCACCATCCTCTTGACATCGATGTGGAGGAGGTCCAAGGAGAGGAGGAGATAGAGGAGGACTCAGAGGAGGGGGAGGATGAGGCCGAGATGAGGTTGTGAGAGCGGATGATAGAGGGTGAGGAGGAGGGGGATAGACCACCCACATTGCCAATAGATGCCACCATCGACCAGAGGGTTGCAGACCTTCAAAGAAGATTGGATGTGGCCTTGTCTTGAAAAAAGGCCTTGGAAGTAGAGTTGGAGGTTGTTAGGGTGGAGAGGGACCAAGCTATCATCAGGTAGCAGTAGGCTAAGACTCAGATGTGAGAGTTTTCTCAGTTATGCACTGGACCATCAGGAGACATGGCTAGAGAGTTGGCTAGGATGAGTGAGAGCAGGGGCCGCTACAAATTGTTATATGAGTAGGTCATTCCACTAGAGAGATGGGATCCAGGATTGTCTAGATCCTACAATAGGACAGGTAGTGGGACACATATCCACATCACTAGCAGGTCACATAGCAACAGTCAGATGAGTGCTCGGGGGTCCACCTCATCTGGTCAGTCGTCAGGACACAAATCTCATAGCTCACATAGGAAATCCTCTAGTCATAGCCACAAGTCAGGGCACAGTCACAGATCAGTGACATCGGGATATCAGACAGAGCAAAGCTAGCCTCCTACCCTTGAACCTTAAGGATCTCAGAGCCAAGATCCAACCCCTATGCCAATTCAGGTTACATTTCATGTGATTGGTCAGCAGTTTCCGCCTCATGGGTCATGTCCACGGGACGGAGGGGGCACGACATAGGATTTTCACTTTGTTATTTCTATGAGACATTGTATATTTTGAAATTCGAGCCTACGAGCTCCATTTTTGAGATATCCTATGACTTTATCTTGTGACATGATATTATTTTTGAGGCTAAATATATGAGATGATTTTGGATGCAGACTATATGATTTTGTGTGTTATGATGTTTTATGCTTTATTTATGTTAAGTGATGCATTTATGTATTTTGAGATGCATGGATATCATGCTTTATGGTTATGGATGCAATTATGGATATGGTTATGTATGTATCCATTGTGCAATGTATGATGATATGATTCCTGTATGTTAATGCAAATGATGTTTATGATGTCTATATGTTAATGCAAATGATGAGTTTACGTATGCACGATGGATGTATGTGAATGATAGTGTCATGCAATGTGAATTATGGTATTTGATTTATGCAAATGTGAAATGTGAAGATGAAATGCTCATATGATCATGTATGCATATATGTTTTTTGTATGTCACATGATATCATGAGAGGATTAAAGAAGAGAAGACGAAGATGGATGTTAGTGCGGAGAAAGATATGCATGTTAGTGCAGAAACAAAAAATCCTTCAACAATTGCCATAGTAGTATCCTAGTTATTGCTCTTAATCATCATTGGGCGAAATGTCGTAATGGCCAACAAACATTATGATATGACATAGATCAATAGTGTACAATGTTGAATCATCACGTAGATCAACAGTTGCAGACACGGATGATCATGACTCATATGAGGAATGCAATTTCCCTTAGTCATTTTGTCATGACCAACCGCAAATAGACAAGACTAGTCATGGGATGTCACTGCTTCTCTAAATCTTGATGTCAGGACATCCCTGAGAAAATAGCCATATGATGGTCAATAAAAGACAAGATGACCATCGTGTTACGTCGTTTCTCCTCTAAATCCTGAAACAAGGACATCCTCAAGAAACTAATAATAGGATGATCAAAAGGACAAGGATGATCGTGATGATATGTCAGTGTTCCTTTGACGTAAGGAACTAATATCATGATAACCATCAAAAAGACAAATAGTGTTTGCCAAGTGTTTTCCAAGTGAACAAATTGTTAGGTGTTGAAAATGTTGTGTTTTAATGTTGAAATGCAAGGTTGACGAGGTCAAGGTTTCCAAATGGCGAGTGATACTAGATTCAGGAAGGACACATCCTGAATGATGTTGATATCAAGAGGATTGATTCTCGAAGTCAGGAGAATCCATCAAAATGCCTAATGATGACGATGCGTAGGAAGGAAACATCCAAAAGAATGAAGAAATGATGAGAGTTGTTTCTCAGAAGGACATATCTAAAGAAGAACCTAAAATTTTGACAGGTTTATTTGTCTTGATAGAGTTTTACTAGATAGATTGATTTGACCACATGCTATTGCTGACATGCAGGTTTGACTAAAATATTGTCAATAGATTTCCTGTTTAGAGTTGAGGACGATTTGATTTGAATATTTTTGACATGTGTGAAAGTGTAGTGCCATGAAACCTAATGGACTAACCTAGTGAGGCCTCGGGGCTCATCGATTGATGGCCTTTCCTACGTCGTGCACTCAGAGACCTCGTAGTTCGACACGACCAATGAC
The DNA here is from genome assembly GCA_007115665.2 of Sequoiadendron giganteum. Classification (NCBI taxonomy): domain Eukaryota; kingdom Viridiplantae; phylum Streptophyta; class Pinopsida; order Cupressales; family Cupressaceae; genus Sequoiadendron; species Sequoiadendron giganteum. The sequence continues at coordinate 311,295,510 of CM021109.1, forward strand.
TTTGTTTGAGGGACACAAGATTGAGTCATGATTTTATTTTGACAAACCTAGAAGGATAGACCTAATGTCTTGGGGATTCAAAGATGAATCTTGCCTACGTAGCAAATGCACAGATACAACGTAGTTCAAACTAGGACAAAGATTGACTGACATGATAGACTTGACAAGATACTACTGACTTTGACTTCGTTTTTGGGATTTTTGACACTTTTTGAATGTTTTTATATTTTCTTCAGGACATTTTTCAATTTTTAGGTCTTTTTTCAAGACTTTTTATGATTTTTATGATTTTTTTCAGGACTTTTTATAATTTTTATGACTTTTTTCAGGACTTTTTGTAATTTTTATGACTTTTTCAAGACTTTTTGTAATTTTTAGGATTTTTTCAGGACTTTTTGTGAATGTCAGGACCATGTACGATATCCACTATAGTTAAATGATAAATTTCTTTCCCCCATATAGGTCAAAGATTATCCAGGCCGAATGACATGGAAAAAGGCAGACGTAGGATAAAAGGTAAGGATATGAAAGGGGTGATGTCAACCAATGCTAGCCATGGACAGAATTGACAAGACTTATGACAAATGTCATGAATGTGTCAGGTTGTCATGATTATGCAAAGTGGATAAAGGATGACTATAGTAATAGTAAATGGCAAAGCAACGATCGACTATGCATGGCGCCTGTTTGCCAAGTTTTCACCATGGTACTTATCCAAAGCGCCCGTTTGCCAGGTTTTCACTATTGGACAAATATATTTATTTTTACTATTTTTGCCATTTTTTAATTTTTTGGGTGTCACCAAGATGCCTGTTTGCCAAGTTTTCATCAAGGGATGATTTTTTTTTTTCAATTTTTCTATATTTTTCAAGTTTTTAGCCAAGCTCTCTTATGCTATGTGTAGAAATTTCATAGATGTAGGCTATTGATGGGTTCTTTTAGTTGTTCTCCATTAGGTGTGGCTAGCTGATAAGCTCCAAAACTGAATGTTGTAGTAATGATATAAGGACCAAGCCAATTAGGCTCAAACTTTATAGGCTTCTTACGGTCAACTTGATTTCTTGGGTTCTGCATGAGGACCAAGTCACCAATTTCAAATTTTCTGACCATCACTCTTTTGGTATAGCTCCTGTAGAGATAATTTTGATATGCATGTAAATGGTTCAAGGCATTTTGTCTTCTTTCTTGTAGAATTTCCAACTCATGTAGGCAAGATTGTCTGTATTCTTCATCATCAATCATTCCCTTCAAGGAGACTCATAGAGAAGGTATTTCGACCTCGATGGGCAATATGGCCTCAAATCCGTAGACCAAAGAAAATGGAGTGGCTCCAGTGGGTGTACGGAAGCTAGTTCGATAGGCCCACAAGGTAGAATTGAGTTGTAAATGCCAATCTTGGCCAACGTCATTGACGATCTTCTTAAGAATGCAAAGAATTGTTTTATTTGAAGCCTCATCTTGATCATTGCCTTGCAGATAATATGGGGTGGATAAATGGTGTTGAATGTGGAATCGCTCATAGAGTTCACGAATGTCATGATTTTTGAATGGACGACCATTATTAGTGATGATGGACTATGAAACACCATACTGGGAAATGATGTAATTTAAGATAAACTTTGAGATTTGATTACCGGTGATGTAAGTGAGAGGGATGACTTCAATTCACTTAATAAAATACTCAATGGCGGTGATGATGAACTTATGGCCATTGGAGGAAGATGGATGGATTTTTCCCATGAGGTCGAGTCCCCATTATGTGAAAGTCCATGGAGAAGTGATCGGTCTCAACTCCTATGTAGGTGCATGGATTAGGTCACTATGTACTTGGAATTTCTGACATGTTCTGACATACTGAAGTACATCTTTCTTTATTGTCAGCCAGTAATACCCTAGTCTGGTGAATTTTTTGGCTAGAGTTGGGCCACTCGAATGAGATCCGCATATACCCTTGTGTACCTCTCATAAGCTTGTTTGTGCTTCATCAGTGTTGAGACAACGAAGAAGGGTATTTCCAAAGCTACGATGGTAGGGGGTGTCACTGACGATGGTGTATCAGGCGACTTTTCAGATAAAGGACTTTCTCTAGTTATTGGAGAGGTTGGGTGGTAGGGTTTGGGACTTAAGATAATCATAAATTACCCTGTACCAAGGCGAAATGGGACCAACAATCTCACAAACCATTTCTAACTCTGTGATGTCATATGCAAGCATCAATAGTTGTTCCACTAAGAATTCAAATTGTGACACATTATTCAGGATGTCTAAAAGAGATCCAATAATTTCCATTGCATCGGTTGCCTTATTTTGTGTCCTGGGGATCTGTTTGAAAGCAATCAAACTGAAAGATGTTATGTACCTATCCACGATCCTCTTGTAAGGTATCAATTTTTCATCCTTTGTCTTGTAGTCATCATTTACTTGGTTGATAAATAACTGAGAATCTCCAAAGACTAACAGTGTCTAAATTTTCCATTTAATGGCCATCCTGAGTCCTGTGATGAGGGCCTCGTATTTTGCAATGTTATTAGTACAAGGGAAGGAAATTCAAAATGCCTTAGGAATACAATCCCCTTGTGGTGAAATGAATAGGATACCTACTCCTTAGCCATGACCAGTATGAGATCCGTCAGAATACAATTTCCATGGTGATGAAGGTTCTACATGAAAGATAGGTTCGTCAGAAAAATCAGCTATCAGAGGATGAGTGCCTTGTATAGGGGCATCTACAAGTTGATCGGCTATAACCTGTCCTTTTATCGCCTTGTGTTCAACATATTGGATGTCATATTCACTTAAGACCATTACCCATTTTGCTAGCCGACCTATCAATGTTTCTCAACTCAAAAGATACTTCAAAGGATGAATCTTGGCTACCAGGTGTGTTTGGTGATTCAACATGTAATGTCATAGTTTTTGTACTGCAAAGACGACTGCAAGGCATGCATTTTTGATGTTTGTATAGTTTAGCTCATATCCAACCAATGTGTGGCTGATATAGTATATAGCTCGTTCTTTTTCCTCATAATCATTTTGTGCCAATAATGCCCCTAGTGCCAAAGTGGTTGAGGAGACATTCAAAATCAAAGGTTTCCCTTCAATTGGAGGCATTAAAATGGATGGTGTCAATAGATATTCTTTGATTTGTGAAAAGGTCGCTTGGCACTTATCTATCCACACAAAAGGGATAATTTTGCGTAACAGGTATTGAAATGGTTGAAACTTGTCTGCTAGTTGTGCGATGAAGTGTCAGATGGACTGCAGTCTACCCTGAAGTTTTCTCAACTCACTAATTATTTTTGGTGGAGGCATGTCCATTATTGATTTCACTTTTGCAGGGTCAACCTCTATGCCTCATCGTGAAACTATGTAGCCTAATAGTTTTCCTGAAGTAACCCCAAGACACATTTTTTTGGGTTCAAACGAACCTTGTAATCTTCTAGCCATCTAAATTTTTTGTCCATGACCTTGAGATGATATTTCCATTTCAAAGATTTGGCCAAGAGGTCATCCACATAATCTTCCATTAGGATATGTATCATGTCATGAAATATTGTTGTCATAGCTCTTTGGTATGTGGCGCCTGCATTCTTTAAGCAGAAAGGCATGACATTCCAATAGTATGTTCCTCATTGGAATGTGAATGCCATTTTGTGCTGATCCTCAGGTGCAATGTGGATTTGGTTATAGCCCAAGAAACCATCCATGAGACACAACATATCATACCTTGCTTTGAGATCAAGAATCATGTCTATATTCGATAATGGGAAATCATCTTTTGTACAAGCCTTATTTAAATCTCTAAAATCTGTACAGATGTGGATTTTTCTGTTTGGCTTTGTGATAGGGACAATGTTGGAAATCCAGTCAGCATAGTCTATTGATCTTATGAATCCAACATCTAGTAACTTCTTTAGTTCAAACTTTACAAGTAGTGCAATCTGTGGATGCATTTTCCTCAATTTTTGTTTGATTGGTTTGATACCTATAATTAGAGGAAGATGATGCAATACCAATTCTAGATCCAGACCTGGCATGTCGGCATATGACCATGCAAAGTTAATTGTCCTTTCTATGAAGAATTGTTGGAATTCAAGTTTTTCTTCTTCTGTCAATGATGCAGCCAAGAGAACCATTTTTGGATTCTCTGGTGTAGCTATGTTAACTTCTATGGTGTCTTCAATAAGAGTTTCCAATTTTTCCTGTGTTACAGGAAGAAAGTCCAATCCTCCATCCTTAGGTGCCTCAGAGAGGTTTTCACCTTCGAATACATCCTTTATTTTTACTATTGTACTGTCAGAAGGCACCTTGCGGTTTTTACCTAAAGACATTTATTTTTTTATTTTATTCTTTGTATTTTTGTGACTAGAGGATTGCATAGTCTCCCTGAAGTAAGCTACATAATCTAGGTCAATAGAAAATCCTACTTTGTGATAACCCCATGGAATCCCCTCACGGAGTCCCATGAATTCTGCAATGGCCTCATCATTTGAAAAAATATCCATAATAGGTGGCTCTTGTTGGTCCCAGTCAATGAGTTGTGGCTAAACAAGGGAAATCCCATCATCAATGTTGGTAAAGGATGGAGAAGATGCAGAAAGCATGAAAATTGAAGCCTTAAGTGTGAAGGCGAAGTTGTCAATTTCAACTTCTGTGTTAGATTCAATGAATGGGCCATATTCGGATTCCTAGTCATAATAGGGGACAAAAGTATCAACATCATGACTAGTGGCTGGTAGTTCAGAGGCATGGATAGTAGGTTTAGGCATGCTAAGCTCATGGGTGGGCTCAGGAATGGGGCGGGATAATTCAGATGTTTTTGACGATAATTTATGTTCCTCTAGATCCCAAGGAATGCTTACCCATTCCTTATTTTTAGAATGGCGGTCAATAGGATCAATATTGTACATTTGTCAAAATATTTCTTCAAAAGGGAGTTGGCCAGATTCTAGGAATAGTTCGTCAATACCATAGTCACTCAAGATTTTATCAGATCCCCATTCCCATTCATTAGAGTTAGTTTTGGTAAGGGATTGTTCACTTGTCTCAACACTTTCTGGAGCCATTACATCCTCACTTTGCATGGGTAGGTTGATCCTCAGTTTCAAATTACTCAAACCCTAGCCCTATGTACTTTGGTCTTGCAAAAATAATGAAAAGTTCTATCCTTTCATTGTTGGATTTTCCAAGGCCACTTGTGCCATCAAAACCCAGTGCTTTACATATGTCATAACCTTTTCCATAGATATGCACTGGTAGCGGAGGTAGTCCTTCTAGATCTTTGTAGATCCAGTCAACTATGTCAATAATGGCTTCATGACTCATGTCTCCCCATAGTGTGAATACTCTTTTCAGTGGAACCTTTGTAAATTGTGTTAGGCTTGATTGTAAAGCAAGATCGACTATAGACTTTAGGTGGCTTAGGTATTGTGGTGATACAATAAGTTGTATTCAATTTGAATTCTCCACAGCCAAGGTCCTGGATCTGAAGGTCATTATTTGGTATGGAGGCCAAGGAGGATGGTGTGGCGGAAGTCGATGGAATGGATATGGATGATTTGGTGAGTGCAGACGGGTCAATATATTTTGAAGAGGTGGAAGCTGAAGCTTCTCGATTGATGGGTACCTGGTGCTTAGCAGTGGCTCTCAGATTGGTATAGTATTGAAATAGATCAGGATCTCCTGGGATAGTAATTCCAGTACCATGAAAAGGGAATTTAAAGCATTGGTGATATGTGAAAGGAGTGGCCTTTAAGGCATGAATCCATGGGTGACCAAGATATTGTAATGTATATCACGATCCAAGACTTGGCATGTTGTGTCTATGATAATTGGTCCCACATGAATTGGAATAACAATGACACCTTTAGAAGCGTGTTCCTCATCATCATATGCTTTTATCACAATGCTCTTGGTAGCATCCACACATGCATCAGAGAAGCTAAGAGCTTTAACCAATTTTAAAGAGAAGATGTTCGATCCTGCTCCGCCATCTGCTAGAAATCATCCAACCTTGTGATTATGGACAAAAACCTAGATATGGAGGGCATCATTATGAGATGGTTTGGGCGAGGAATAGTCAATGTCCAAAAAGGTAATGTGGTGAGGCGAAGTCAAATATCTGACCATAGTTTCAAAATGGTTGACATCAATGTTGTTTGGGATGGAAGACTCTTGCAAGACTTTATCCAAGATGGCCTTATGCACGGGTGAGATATAGAACAATTCAAGGATGGAGATTTGAGCCAGTGTTTTGTTCAATTGCTCGATAAGGTTAAACTCCATATTTGGTTTAAACTGCTTGACAGATGGACTAGGTATGGTAATCTTGGCTTGACAAGCAGAGGGGCCTGGGATGGTGACTTTTCCTTTGTGCATAGTGACATTGCATTCCAAGGCATTTTGAATAGTAATGGTATTGACACATTTATCTTCATTAGCATCATGAAGATTATTAATGATAGTTCCACTAGAATAGTTGAAGGCAGTGCGAACGTAATTGGCTTGATTATTGTTATTCTTTGTGCTAGATAGGGAGGGGTTATTAGAACCATGATCCTGCAGTGGATTCTTATGAATTGTATGATTTGAATTAGATGCAAATGGTTGACCACCAAGCTCAATTATATGGTTTTCAATAAGGTCTTGCACAAGATTTCTTAACTGACAATAATAAGAAGTTTTATGCCCTTTAACATAGTGGTAATCACAAAATGCATTATCATCCCACCATGATGGCTTGAATTGACCAGGGTCATACGGTTTAGGTTCTTCCAAAGTTATGACACCATTTTGGATAAGTTTCTTTAAGACAATTTTAATAGGATCACCCAAGGGAGTGTATGTGCGTTTTTGGAATTTTTGTGGTTGACGTGGCTGCCTTTTATTAGACCGAGTAGGATTGTTTTGAATAGCATTGGCAGTTGGTGTCAGTTTAGTCACAGGTGCATTTTGATTTTGAACTCCTTTGATGGTGAGTACATGACCTGTTGCATTAACAGTTTTTACATCGACCATGCCATTGTTGGTGATGTGTTTATTCTTAACCTAGTATTTGGTTTTGTCACTGGAATTACTTGGGTTAGTGTTCGTGGTGGTGTTGATTGTTTTTCCACCATATTTCAATTCGCCTTTGGCAATCAAGGATTTTTCAAGTTGCACACCTTTTTCAACAAGGTCAACAAAGGTGGTGCAAAATAGACTTGTAAGCCATATCTCAGTGGTCCTAGGAGATGTTGTACAAACATGGTGACTTTCTCCTTTTTGGGTATCTCTACCAAACATCCGTTGGCTAGAGTTCTCCATCTTTAAAATAATGGAATAAACATTTCACCCATGTCATCTTGAGTGAGCCTGCATAAGGATGCGATCTTAATGTCTGTATCGATGTTATAGGCATAGTTTTCCACAAACTTGTTGGCCAGTTCATCCCATGTTTTGATCCCTTTAGGAAATTGCACAAACCATTCCAGTGCATGGCCTGCGAGACTTCTAGAGAAGAGTCTCATGAGATAGGTATGTTCATATGCAATGTCCATGCAACTGGTGGTGAATTCTCTTATGTGTTCAATGGGATTTGTTTTACCTTTGTATTTGGGAAAATGTGGGACCACATATCTTGGAGGAAATGGCGGCATATACAAAGTTGTGTCAAATGGATATGGACATAGATCATATGACATATAAGGTTTTTTGTTTGACTATTGCAAGGTCTTCAATTGTGTTTGAAGAGCAGCAAGTGTGAGTGTGAGTTCTTCCACAATTGGGTTGTTGGTAGCATCACACATGTTGGTGATAGGTATGGATTGAGTGCCCACATGTTGTGATGAGATGTGTTGGTTTGGGATTTGTTGTTGGTGGGAAAATTGGGTGTTTTGATTTGGCGGTTGTTGGAAATGAATGTTTTGATGAGGGATGTGTTGTTGTGTATGAACTTGAGAAGCATAAGTGGGGATATGAGATCCAACCATGTTGGATTGAATTTGGGGGTCTTGTTGGATTTGAGCATGTTGATGCCCAAATGGAGTGGAATATTGGGTGCCTTGGTTGCCTTGCCCAAATAGATAATTATGGCCTTGAGGAATGTTGGTATTTTGCCTCAAGGGAATGTTGGTATTAACCTGTGAGGAATTTAGGACATTAGGTTGGGTGGCTTGAATGAAAACTCTTATTTTATTCCTCCCAAAAGGGTTTGATGAGTTGTTTGCCATAACATTTGAGGAACCTAATAATAGGTTTGCTGATGTACCCATGGAACTAGATGAAGCTCCAAAGAGGTTTGAAGTGGTTGCACCCATTTTTGATCCAAACGTTTGTGAAGAAATAGTGGATGTTTGTTGGGGGATGGATTGTGATGTGGTGTTGGTTTGGGTTGATGATCCCCCAATAGACATTGTGGTGATCATAATGGATGCATTGGTTCTAGTGGTAGTATGACCAAGGGAGGTAGCATTAATGGTGTTAATTACATTTTGTGAAGTGGCTCCCATGGAAGTGTTGTTGTGTGATTGATTGGTAAGAACAAGAGATGTTGCTCTTAAAGTGTTGATGTCAAATCCTTTTGGTAGTCTAGCCACTTGGTCAAGCAATATGGCTAGGTATCTATCTAAATCATGCAAGACTAACTCCTCAACAAAGGAAGCCACTTCTGGGTTTTGGGCAGCAGCTTGCATGTCTTCCTCAAAGACTTGTCCATTTTGGTCTCTGTGAAAAAATTGTTCAAAAGGATTGTGTGAAGAGGATGGAAATGACATCTCACTAAAAGTATTGATAAGAGAATTTACCATATCATTAGGAAAAGTATTCATGTCATTAGGGAAATAATTCATGTCGTTGGGGAAATTGGGAAAGTTGGTGTCTTGACCAAAAGAACCCATGAGTCTTCTCTTTCTCTGTAATCTAGTTTCAACCATAAAAATTTTTGACAATGCTTCAGGTTTGGAATATCAATGGACTGTAAAAGGACTAAGGAGGACAATGTGAAATTTCCACACTAGACTAATGAGTGAGAAATGGTTCACAAAAGGTAATGACTAAAGACAAAGGGTTTGATTGAGTCCAATGATACCCTACTTTTGAATGCAAAGGATTGACAAAGGGTGGTAAGGAATCTACTCCTAAAATCTGTAAAAAATGAGTATCTAAGGGGATGGTAAAGCCTAACAATTCAATGCAAGGAATGCAATGGAATCCTATGGTGACCTAAGAATGCTACCTATAATGCAATAATGAGGAAAGTTGAGCAATTCAATATCTAGTTTGACAGAAACAGTAGAGGGAGATGTTTGGAATCTTGTATGGAAAATTATTGAATCTCAGTTGTTGATAATGAATTGAAGTTTTGAGTCACTGATAAATGTGTTGCGGAAAATGCGTTGCGATAGAGTAGATGCGTTGCAAGAAAGTCCATTGCAATGATTAAGCAAGCAGATGCGGTTCATAAAGGCGATTGTGGCATTTAATCAAGAAAATGTGGCAAAAGACAGTCAATTGTGGTGTTATAAGTTGCAGATGCATTCTAACAGAGTGATTGGGGCTCAGAATTTATCAATTGTGGTTTGGAATGGCAGATGCATCACATAAAGTTTAAGTGAATTTTATTTTAGGCTGATTGTAAGGAACTTGTTTCAATTTGATGTTCATTTGTTCATGTTGTCTAAATACACTTGGCAAACACATGTTGTAGTATGAAAGTGAAAAACAACCACATAGAATTTTTTTACAAATCCCTATGGCTGCAAAGACAATATTCTTTTGGATCCTACACAGATTTTACTCCAACCGCATATTATTAGCAGATGAATCCAGAAGCTTGGCCCGACGAGCTCCCTTTTTAGTGCACTCACTTCTTAGGACAACCAAGCTTCCAATCCCCATGAATGTCCCATGGTAGGTTGATCATCTCTACTAAAAACTGCGCAGTTGTGGGTGCCTTGGCAACGACCATTGTTGCACCAAAGAATAGAAATTTTTTTGGCCTCTATACAAAGATTTTAGTTCGGGCACCCATTCGAGTGGCCATACATGGGGCACAAGATTAAGCTCCATTTAGGAGGCACTCCAACCTAAAGAGCTTAAGCTAAACAAGGTTTTGGGGAGTACTACTTGGTCCATATGACATATCCGCACTCGTAATCCTAGGATTTCCCTTAGGATTCAAATTTATATACTGGTCGGGAGTAGCTCGGCTAAAAATCTTCATTGCCGGTTTGAGTCGCTTTGGGTTGAGTACTTTTTCCCACCAAAGAAGGCCCAGTTTCTAAGGTTAAAAAAAGTGAGCAAACATATTCGTAGTTCAATCAATATTTGTTGAAAAACAAAGAGAGAGTACACCAATATGTTCGACTCACACTCACATGGTTGTTATTTTTAAACCCAAATTGAAAGTGTGAAGGTGTGATAGAGTAGCTAGCTTGTTAGTGTTTTTGATTCTCCAGATCGCACAAGGCACAAGAGAATTGTATATACACCACCAAAGTTATTACTAAACCACAATACACATCAAACATGCATTAATTTTAACCGTTTGTAGTGTTATCAAATAGGGGTTCATTTTAACCATTTGTAGTGTGAGCTAACTAAAAGTTCATTATAAACCCATGAAATAGCGTGATTGTTCTTTTTAAACCGATGCAAAAGCGTGAGTTTTTATTTTACCCATGAGAAATGCATGATTGTAATAAAACCAAAACTAAAAATGTGTTAGACACCAGCTTGACACACGCTGTAACCCACAGATTAGTAGCTCAAAAATCCCTATCTAAGAATAGCAGAAAAAGGCAGAAATCTGAAAAGAAACAAATCATAAAAAAAACCCTTTTACCATCAGTTGTGTCGCATCAAAGCGAATGCATCATTTAGGATTTCACATGTGGCTCAGTATGTCGAATGTGGCTCGGTTTATGTCGGATGCTTCTCAGTTTTTTTTGAATGCAGATTGGTTTGGCGATTGCGTCATTCAGAGAATCAAATGTGTTAGGACAAAGCGGTTGTGTTGCTTGAGATGGCAGATGTGGCGCAGTAGAGCGATCACATCATAGGAACTATCGAATGTGTCATTTCGTACCTATACCTGCAAAAATGAAAAAAAAAAGTCGTACGACAACATGCAAAAACGTGTTTTAAAAGCGTTGGGTTCACCAATGTAACTATGGATTTTCCTGCAAGATAGATGTTAGTAAATCATAATGCAAACACATAAATCCACAGTAAACAATGAAAAGCATAGGAACAAACAAAGTAATAAATGAAATGAGCCACCCGAGTCCTTCATCCTCCATGGCTGACTTCCATTGTACCTTCTAGTTTGTTGAAATAATGAAGTGCCCTAAGATCTTGATGAGAAATTCTAAACTATGGACTAGCCCTAAGAAAGTGTTGAAGGGCTTAAATACTTGTAAAAGAGAAAATCAACCCTACATGCAAATTTAAATAGTTAAATGACCAAGACAATGACAATGCTAAAAACTCAAGAGAATGCAAAGGTTAGAGATTACAAGATGTTAAGAGATGATCAAATGAGGACAAAATTGGCATTTTATAGAAAATGCCATTTTGGATGGATAGATGAGATCAAATATTAAGAAATGCCCTAGAATCTATGGTCAAGATTCAAAATAACAACCCCTCAATTAGGGTTAGAGCAACTTTAGGGTTAAATTCAAATTGAGCGGATGAGATTTAATTTAAGAAATTAAATCAAGGAAAGAGAATAGTTGTGACAGTGAGATAAGAATTAGTAAGTGGAAAAGGATGAGTTAGAAAATCGAGTTATTTTAGAAATAGCTTAATTTGTAGAGAAAAATGCTATTTTGAAATTAATTCCAAAATGGTGAACTCATGTGACAGTAAATAATAATTATTTTATTTACTTGAGGAGAGATAAATTTAAATAAATGATTTTTTATTTAAATTTAGAAATGAATTATGAGAGACAATTAAATAATTAATTTCAATTATTTAAATGTGAAAGAAGTGAATTAATAATTAAATTAATTTTGGGGGATTTATTTAATTATGAGAGGACTTTAATGTTAGAGACATATTTAAATAAAATTGATTAATTTAAATAATCAAGAGGGAATAGTGGATTAAATAAATTTAATAATTTATTTAATTTAAAGTGGACTTTAGGCATTAGTGACATATTTAAAATAAAACTAATTTATTTAAATAATCAAGAGGAATAAGAGAGATGAATTAATTAAATAATTAGTCATTATTTAATTAATAGTTTAATTAATTAGAGTGACATAATTAAATTATGTATAGAAGAATTGATGATAAAAGTGAGTTCGTAGGTCTAGGTCAATTTTAAGTGTCTACATTTTGCCCCTATTTTGCCCCTCTTTGCTCCACAGCTTCAACTACGTCCATGATGAAGGGATGCCACTTCACCTCTACTCCTTGTAGAATTTTTTTGTCAATTTCATCCGATAATGGAACTCCAACTCCCATCTATTCCACCACCATCACATCCACATCATTGATAAAAAATACTGCCTTGAAGACCATCTTGAACAGGATTAAGCACCTCAATTTCGGTAGGTTTAGATCTAGCAATGATGCTAGAAAATGAGAGGCAATGTCTAAATTTTCCCTTGTCCAACTATTGGAGAAGCATAACTTCTTCCCAATCACTATCTGCATGGCTTCCAGACACAGGATATCTTTGTTCAAATAGATCTTGAGCCTTTGATCCATTATGAAGCCTAAGAAAGTGGATTTATTTTTTGAGCAGCGTAACTTAATCAGAGTATCGATTTTTGAGGCTATCTGATCAATTCTTGACGCTTCATCGCTTGATATAGTCACTTGGCTTTGCAGTGATCAAAAAGTTAGCTAAGTCCATTAATTATTTCTACCTCTTAATTTCATATGACTCCCTCGAGGTGGAATGTAATTTCCTTTTGGAGAACTGTACTTCTGCCACCCTTCTCAGTTTGATGCCACCCTACTAAGTTCGATGCCACCAAATCTTGTTAATAAACTCTGAGGTATATTTTTCTCGGCTTTGGTTCATTAATTTACCACTTTCTCTCAATCTTGTCATCGGGGAGAAAATTTAATTTGAAAAGCTCCTTGATATCTCGAGCTGTCAAATCACTCAAAAGAAATAATTACCGTTGTATCGGTTGAACCGTGATTTTACTCTGGCCGTTGTTTTTCGTTCAGGGCATCGACAGGATATCAGATTATGTCTTCTTGATACCCCTTAGTCTCTCTAATATCATAGCTTAGGCATGTAATTAATCACTTATGAAATTATTTGTGTTATCGGCTCATCGAGGCAACTTTGTTTATATTCCGCAGATAGCAACCATTCCTCCTGATACCCTTTTCTTTTGTCAGTTCATCGTTGTATTGGGGAAGCTGTGATTTTTTTCAGCCCGATAGGTTTGTGTCTCACTGATACCATTGTTTACTTTATTAATAACTATCTTCATCATGCCTCTATATTGGTCCATCGATGAGACAACATGTCATCTTTCCCTGATATACTTTGCTGTCTCTGATATGCTTTGCTCGGGCTATCGGGGAGACAACAAGATGTGTTCTAGCGATATTTGTTTCTTACTTCAATGAATCTCATTCTAGTGCTATACTTGACACTAAACTCGGTGATAGAATATGTGCTAAAGTACGCTCCAAAATAGGCACATAATTAGGTGTTAAATTAGGCGCCATTATCAATGCTACACTCGGAGCTAAACTCAACAAAAAATTGGTGCTAAGCTCGACGCTACACTCAGCGCTAAATTTGGCGTTGAACTTGGCATCGAACCTGATGTTAAACATGGCATAAAATTCAGCACTACTTTTCACCAAATTTAATGCCTCCTTGTTCTAGTTGGTGCAATAAATGCGAAAAATAGCATCGACCCAATAAATAGCACCAAATTTTTCAAAAAATTGGAGAAAAATACATTGAAATAGTGGGTGGAAGGAAAAAATGGAACAAAAAAAGGGACCTAATCATAGGGATTTGTTGTGGTGTTGTAAGGGCTCATTCTCTTGTACCATAACTTATTCCCTAGTAGGAGAGCCTTTAGGGGTGTAACAAACAAGATGTTCATCACCTTCCATGGTTAGGCTTTGTAAATTAGCTTCATGACAACTAGGGGAGACATCAAGAGAAGGAAAATCATGCTTGTCAATGATTGGATCCTTTCATTCACATAGCTCTCCCCAAATGGCAGGAGCTCTAGAAAAGGGAGAAATGAGATTTTCATGACTTTCAAGTGTTTCTTCTATCACTAATATATTTTCCACATGACTAGGAAGGATATTAGGAGAAGAACCAATGTGATTATCATGATCATCTACAATTACATCACTATTTCCTATAATTTCTTCCAAAATAGGATAGATAGGGGAAGAAAGATAAAGAGGGTTGTTATAGATCTTAAAGTTTTGATTATCTAACACCAACATATCCTCATAATTATCACAAGAGGGGAAGATGTTGGCAGATGAATGTAGGTAGGTTTCAATGGTATCTTGTTTTATTGTGTGATCATCATTATTATTTATTGTTATGTCCTCTTTTTTAGTAATGTCTTTCCTAATAAGAGAGGTAAGAGGAGAGAAATAACCAGGGTTCTCAAAACTCTCATCCATGAGCTCTTCTAACACTAAAATATCTTCTTCACAAGGAGGAGAGATATTAGGAGAAGAGAAAATGTGATTGTTATGATTACCCAAGGTTTATTTCACTAGACTAACCTAACTCATAGAAATGATACTAGGAGAGGGATCAATGATGAATAAAAAGAGAGGGGAAAGGACCTCATAATCATACATGCACTTAATAAAAATTTCTTACAACATTCAAAAAGATCAGAAAATAGAACATGAAGTATGATAACTATATCCTTTTGCAATGAAAACATGATGTAATGATTGTTCTACAAGATTGAAATGCAAGAATGATAAAGAAAGTGTGTAAAAGGATAATATAATTTTCAGATTTCAAACAAGGTAATTTGTTGATTACACTATGCAATAATCTGAAAGTGAATTGTTGTAAATGCAATTTTGGGATTGAGAAATGCATGAAATGAACCACTTTAAGCTATATTTAGTGAGATTCATGTAACATAAACTCAACCAACTGAAACAGATAGATAATGGAAGCAAACAAAAGTGAAAAAATAAGGTTTTAAATACTATAAAAGGTAGTTTCAAATGTGCACTAGGACTAATCAGAACCCTAAATCTAGAATGCCAATTAACTAATGCAAACCCTAATGCAAAGTCAATGAAAGCTAGATCTAGGATGATGATGGACTCCAAATTAGAAAATGAAATGTTCTAAATTTAGGTTCACCAAAATGTGGCAACAAAAATAGTACTCCCCAACTTTGAGGAATGAAGCACATAGGTAGGATTCTTATTTCACACTTGCTACACTCAAGGAAACCTTAGAGATCTCAATCCAATGAAGAAATGAGAAAGAGACCTAGAAATAGGGTATCCTAGGGCATGTTTAGAGATTAATGAGGGGTTCACCACCAAGCTAGGGCTTGGATAAATGTATGAAATGCAAGATCTAATGATTGAACTCAATGATGCAATAAATTTCACTAAATGAAATATAAATGCAAATAAATCATAACAACAAACTGGAAAAGTATAGAGGAGCTCCTGGAAACTTGAGAGAGCTTGAATGGAGGCCTAAAATGTTGAATAATGTGAAATTTAGGCCTATTAGAACTCATGTTCTAGTCTAGGCGTATTAGTCCTAGATTTGGGTTTCTATGCAAGAACTGGTTTCTAGAAAAAGGGTATCCAAAACTACAAAAATCTAAAAATCTACCTAAATTGGGACTCATACACCAAGACTAGTGTATGAGTCTACTTAGGGTTTTCTGGAGCTTCAAAGTTTAAATATGATCTTCAATGTTTGCTTTGTCCTTCCTAATTGGTTTATGGATCCGAAACCTTGATTTCGAGGTTGCAGGTGTTTTTTTTATGAAGATGACAACCTTGTGATAACTTGACAACTTATCTTAACCTTTCAACCTAATATTCAAAGAATCTTCAAGTCTTTAAAGAACCTAGATCGGAAATCACACAAAGAGAGAGAGAAAAAGTGCTGATTATTAGGGAATATAGGTTTGCCTTGGTCAAACCCCTTGTAGGTAATTTTAATGACGAAAAAAGGCCCCACTAACCCGGCCTTGATTTAGTGTTGTAATATGTCTAACATATTCACATTAGGTCTTGGTCCCTTGTGAACTAAATGATCTTATTGGTACCTTATTTGGAGTGTTGTAAGGTTTTGTAACATGCTTTCACACTTTTCTAAGGTTTTATTTAATAATTGGGCTTTATTATGCTTTAATTGGACTTTACACCCACAAGCCTCATTTAGTCCATATTTTTCAGGATAATCCTAACACAAATTAACATCTAATCATGATTCAAGTGTTTTTAGCTTGTGTGGCCCAAATTTAGTGATCTAGAATCATTTTCCACCTTGGGAGAATGAGTCCCACCTAGGTTTTTGGGTCCTAAACCTGATTTCAAACCTTTCTAAGCATTTTAAAAAATGGTCCAATAAATTATTCCTAATGGGACTCATTTTCCACCTTGGGAAAATGAGTCCTATGTGGCCCAAAATCAAAATTAATTCAATTTTTTGGTAGGATTTTATACTCCTAGATCTTATGTTATCTTGTAGTATTGTAATTTTGAGAATTCTTGCATAATTCAGTATAAATATAAGTTTCTTTCACTCATTTTACACTTAGCAAGTTGAATGAGCATTCTTATAGAAATTTTGAATTCACAAGAGCATTTAAGTGTTTACAAGAGCCTTCAAGAGTCTTCAAGAGAAAATTATCAGGAATTTTAGAGCAGCATTCAAGCATCAAGCATCATGTCAAATATTTCATGCATCATGTTTATTTTGGAGCTAACAATTGTGATGTAGGGTTTTCATGATTCAAGCTAGCATTTCATTCAAGATCTATCACCTTTAATCAAGAGTCAAGATCTAAATCCATTAGAGCCATTTCATACATGTTTGTAGCCTCTTATTGCTAGGGTTTTGTGTCATTTGAAGGTTTAAATTGAAGATACATTAAGGATCAAGTTTGGAGAAAGTTGTCAAAGTTGTCATTAAGGATTGGAGAACATTGGAGAACACCTATAGGTTGATTTATAAAGATTCAAATCTGGAAATACGAAGAAGCAAATTAAGTAGACTAAGGAGAGCATATTCAAATCCTAAATTTGTAGAAAACCCTATCTGGACTAATTCACTACTTCTAGTGAATGAGTCATAGTTTTTTGTCAAAATTCATATTTTTGTAGATTCGGATACCCATTTTCCAAATTCTTGATCCTATACAAAAACTCAGATTTTGAATTGATTCACCAAGCTTCGCAAATGAGTCCCACTCAACATTAAAGTCAAAATTTCTAGCATTTTAGACCTCCTTCTAGTCACCTTCAAATTCCCAAATGCACACATTTCATCTTGCATCTTTCTATTCTATATTTCATTCATTTATAGGTCATTAGTTAAAGTTTGCATTGAATTAGGGTTAAGAATTTCATTTTTCATTACATTTGTCTTTCCAAGCTCTAGCTTGGTGGTGAACCCCTCGTTAGTTTGGATTCAGCCTCTAGGACAACCCTATTGCAAGATCTCTTTCTCCTTTGGATTAAGATCTCTAGGGTTATCCTTAAATGAAATTTGAAAGTGAGTATGCTCTATGTCCTGAACCATAGAATAGCATCCAAGCCCCATTTTATTTGATTTTATTTTGGTGAACCTTCATTTAGAACATCATAATTCTGATTTGGAGTGCATTATCATCCTAGATCTTGCTTGCATCAATATTGCATTAGGGTTTGCATTAACTAATTTTCATTCTAGGTTTTTCAAATTTTGCATTAGTGAAAGTTCATATAGGTTACATTTTTTCATCCTAAATTAGTGAAACTCATACAAAATCTATATTTTCACTTATAATAGAGATCATACAAAATAACAAGCATAAAAATCAATTGAATTTTTTTGAAATTTTTGAAAAAAAAAACCAACTGGGACTCATTCGCCACCTTGGGTGAATCAGTCCCAATGCATAATATGCATTGCATTATTCAACACTTAAAGCTCTATTTATATACTCTTGTTTTATGTTGTTACCTTTCTATTTTAGTTTACAAACTTTTTGTTTCATCCAATTCATTGCATCTAGTTTAAATTAGTTCATCTTGTGCATTGCTTAAAATCAAAATTGCATCTAGAACATTTAATTTCACACTGTTGCATAGTTTAGATTCTAAAATTTGCATCATGGATATGTGATTTGGTAAGCTTCAGATTTCCTTCAAGTCCTTAGTGGATGTATTAAGTTGTGATTTTGGAAATGACCCTAATGAAATTGAACTTACTCATGCTCACTTGACTCATAATGCATGTCCTCCTCATAATGTTGACATCATTGGAGAATATGATGAAAGCATGAATAAGTTCTTAAACTATTTCCTTAACAACCTTTAAATCATCCTTTTATCCATCAATGAAGCAACCAACACCCCCTATAATACCATTGCATGATAGTTTTGGGTACTTACATCTTAAAACTGAGACAAGAATTAAACCTAAGTTCGTTACAATAGGTGAACCTAGTTCCTCTTAAAGAAAATACTCAACCATTTTATGTTAAAAAAGTGACAAACACTCCCATCAACCTTGAAGATACATATGGAAAAGGATTCACAATCTTGAGCAAACAAGGATGTGATACAAAGAATGAACATGAAATTCATCAACTCTTAGAGCAACTTCCAATTGAAAATACAAAAGGATTAGGATATCAAGATCCTCATCCTGATATAAATACCCTCCTTCACAAAGAAAAAAAATGATTTGTAATGATGATAAGGATGGTCTTAGGTCTTCCTCCTCAACACTCCAAGAAATTGGTGAATCTAGTAAGCATAAAAGACCTTAAAAAGTAAAGAAACTTCAATTCCCTTATCCACCAACTGACATTGAAAGGAATTTATAAATACTCCTACATAGAAGATTGATTAAATTACCTTGCATAAGAGAAGACCGAAAACCAAATCCTAAGAACATAATTACATCACACTGTCGATGCCATATAATTCTTGGGCATAGTACCAATGAGTGTCATGCTTTACAACAAATATTCAAAAGGCTTTATATTATATAAATAGTCCCTTAAAGTAGGACCCTTTAGCCCCTTGTCATGCCATAGTTGTAGTCTTATATTCTCACTATCACATGACCTTTCCCATCACCTACATCATCTCATTCTTGTATTGTACTCAGTGGGGGAAAGAAGTAGATAGCCTTGTCCTAGTAATGCATCTACCATTGTCCCTTGGGCTAGTTTTACACCTTCAATTTATACACATTGAGATTGGGAGGAAGAAGACTTGCTTTAGGTTGACTTTGTTGGAATGTGATGTTGTTGTTTGTTGTCATTAATAGTTTTCATTGATGTCAACATATCTTGGTTGATTGATTAAGGTTCAGTTTTGATGCTCTGGTGATCTAGATTGGCATGCTTTGGATTTTGTGTTGAGATGATCTATCTTTGGTCGTGCTTGTCTTGGTCCCATTCATTTTGCAACACAATTAAATAAACTCTTATGGGTCCAGACCGATCTGTAAATTGGTTAATATGCCTTAGAACATTGTTTGCATTGTATTATGTACATTCTATTGTCTAGTTCCAGATATCATGGTTAATATGTTGCATGTTGATTTGAGTGAGGAGGTTTTGTTTGGTCCACGTTTCATTCCTTTCCACCACAAGAATGTTTTGTGGTGACTTAATTCAAATTGTGTTTGGATGCCTTAGGAGATTATGAAGGCATGGATTGGTATAAGTATAATTTGATTATGTTCGTTGAAAGAAAGTGTGGTGAATGAAAATTGTAAAATCTTGATATTGTGAAGTATGCAAAAGTATACTAGAGACAACAGACAGTGAGTTTCTTCCAATGTGACTGTTGGTGATAGTTACTTCAGTGGTGGATTCCATTTCATCATTCTTTCGGTAGTGAGTCATTTTTTGTTGGAAGTGAGCCTTTCTCATTTGGAAATGAACTATTTTATCTTTGGCTATAATAGATGGGAAATGAGCCCACCGATAGTGAGCCTTACTTGCAGTGAGCACTTTGGCAGTGGGCCCTTGTAAAAATTACCTTAACCGATGTCACCATATAAACCAGTGTTTTATAATTGAGAATAAGCGTTCTCTGTGGTTTTTCCTATCTTGGGTTTCCATGTAAATTCTGGTGTTGTTAAGTGCTTCCATGTTCATATCTGTTTAGTTTCTATTTGATTGATTTGAGTTTTCTTTGAGTTAATTAAGGATAAGAACATTGTTTTATAATAATTGATTCATCCCTCCTCTCAGTTATGTAGATTGTTCTACAATTGGTATCAAAGCTTTGGTTCCTTGAAGAAGAGATTAACTGCTTAGGGTTGATCCGATGGCGAACAAACTAAAAATTCTTGTGTTTTATGAATTTGACTACAATTTTTGGAAAGTGCAGATAAGAGGTTACCTGATTTATCTAGGGTACAAAACTTGGAAAGTTGGTGAGACAAAATATGTTGAACTGGAAAATGGTCCTTCTAGTGCGAATGAGGTTTCAACCTATGAAGAGAATGAAAATGAAAGGTATGCAATCTTTAGTGCTTTGTCTAAGACTGAGTTAACAAAATTTATTTCATTGGACATTAGTTATGATGTTTGGGAAAAGTTGAAATAAATCTATGGAGGAAATGATAGAGTAAAATTATCAAAGAAGTTGGAAGTTAATCATAGATATGAAAACTTGAGGATGGAAGAAGGTGAGGATATAGCAAGTTGTTTTTAGAGAGTTGATAGTGCAGTAAATGAAGTCAAAAATCGAGGAGGCACTTTGACAGATGAAGATATTAAGGAGAATATTTTGATGACCCTATCAAAGAGCTATAGTGACAATATCTCAACTATTGAGGAAGTTTATGATCTAAATAAATTCACCAGAGAGAAACTACTTGGTACCTTGGCCACGTTTGAGATGAGAAAATTTGGAAAAGAAAAGGAGAAATATCAAATAGCCTTCAAAGCCAAAAAAATAGAAGATATAGATAGTGAAAGTTCAGATGAGTTGGAAGAAAATTTCACAAGAAAACTAAAGAAAGGTACTAGAAAGTACAAAGGTATGCTACCTCTTAAATTCTTTAGATGTGGAAATATTGGTCATATAGCTAATAAATTTATGGAGAAAAGAACAAGACAAAAATTTAAAAAGATCAATAAGAAGGCCTATTATGTTAATGAGAATTCCAGTATTTTAGATGATGAATAAAATCATGAGTATTGTTTGTTTTTGTTAGAAAAGGATGAACCTCTACTTGATATCTCTAATATTTTTCTAGAATCTAATGACAACACTGAAGCTACATTATTTGTCAAAAGAAATAGAGATGAATGGTTGATTGATAGTGGATGTTTGAATCATATGACCGGTGATAGAATTAAGTTTGTAAAGCTTGGGAAATATGATGGAGGTTCTATTAGATTTGGAGATGATAAAACAACATAGATTGTTGGAATTGGTTCTATTACCTTTGATGGAAGACATAACATTGAATTTTTTTACTATGTAAATGTTTTATATCATAATCTTTTGAGTGTTGGAAAGATGTGAGAGAATGGCTATAATGTTGTATTTCAAAATGATGGTTGTGAGATCCGAAAGAGTTTCAGAACTGTTATTCTAACAGGAAAAAGAACAAGTGGGAATATGTATCAACTAGAAGGAGATACAAAGAGATGCCTATTTTCTCAGACTAATGACAGTTGGCTCTGGCACTGGAGGATGTGTCATATCAACTTCAACAACTTGGTAAGGATAAGTTCAACAATAGTAGTTTGAGATTTTCCAAGACTGACCAAACCAGACAAAATTATCTGCAAAGGATGTCAAGAAGGAAAACATACCAAAGGAACATTCCGAGGAAAAGAAGCATCAACCATAGGATTTTTGGACCTTATACACACTAACCTATCTGGTCCAACCAAAACAAGAAGCTTAAAATGTGAGAAATATTTCATGCTCTTAATAGATGATTATCCCAGACTAACTTGGGTTACATTTCTAAGAGAAAAATCGAAGGCTCTAGAAAAACTGAAGATTTTTAAGGCAAGAGTTGAGAATGAAGTTGACAGGAGAATCAAATGCTTAAGATATGATAGAGGAGGATAGTTTACTTTTGCTGAATTAAACAAGTTTTGTGAGAAACATAACATTAAAAAACATCTATCTGCCTTGAGAACACCACAGTAGAATGGTGTAGTGAAAAGAATGAACCAGATAGTTCAAGAAGCAGCCAAAAAAATGATCATGGAGGTACGTTTACCACAAGTGTACTGGAGAGAAGCAATAAAAACATAAGTATACACTCTTAACAAAGTACTATTCTAGAGGAAATATGGAAAGACATCATATGAGCTATGGCATGGAAGAGCTCCCACAGTAAAGTACTTCAAAAAAATTGGAAGAAAATGTTACACCCGGAGAGATGAGTACAATCTTGGAAAGTTCGACAATAGATCTGATGAAGGTATATTTTTGGGTTACTCTACAAGAAGCAAACCATACTGGTATTACAACAAGAGGTTGAACAAGATAGTTGAAAGTGCAAATGTGAAAGTAGATGAAGATGTTCAAAGAAATCCTAACATGCATATTAAATATAAATCAAATAACTTAGATGGAAAAGAAGAAAACGATAAGAAAGAATAAGAATAGACAAAGGAGGCTTCGAAAAATACAACCAAAACTCCAAGGTATGTACAAAGAAACCATTCAAAAAATTATATTATTGGAGATAAGAATAAGGGAATCATCACCAGAATGAAAGAAAATCAAGATCAAGTGTTATTGTGTCTACTCTCGAAAACTAAGCCAAAGACTATGGAAGAAGCATGCAATGATCAAAATTGGGTGAAAGCAATGAAAGAAGAGCTTGATTAGATAGAGAAAAATCAGACTTGGGAACTTGTGCCAGATTGGCAGCCAAAAAATTAATTGGAACAAAGTGGGTACTTTGACACAAGTTGGACGAAGATGGAAAGGTAATGAGAAATAAGGCAAGATTGGTTTGCAAAGGATACACTCAGATTGAAGGTATTGATTTTGAAAAGACATATGCCCCTGTTGCTCGGATGGAAGCAATCTAGATATTCCTAGCTTTTGCAGCTTTGAAGGATTTCAAATTCCATAAAATAGATGTAAATTATACTTTCTTGAATGGAGAACTAAAGGAAGAAGTCTACATTCAACAACCAAAGGGATTTAAGTTTAGAAGTAACCCAGATGTTGTTTGTTGCAGGTTGCAGAAAGCTTTATATGGATTGAAGCAATCTCCTAGAGCCTGGTATGAAAGATTAGACAAGTACCTAATTGGACAATGGTTTCAAAAGGGATATGCTGATAGTAATTTATACTACAAAATTTACTCAGATCAAATATTGACTGTTGTGGTTTATGTCGATGACATATTTTTTGGAGGAAATGATGACATGTGCAGAAAATTTGTAGATGAAATGCAGAAAGAATTCGAAATGTATATGATAGGTGAGTTGAATTTATTCCTTGGATTACAAGTAAATTAGAACAACAAAAGAATTTTCATTTCTCAATCTAGGTATACCAAAGAATTATTGAAGAATTTTGGATTGCAGAACTCCAAACCGGTTTGTACACCTATCATTATCGGATGTAAGTTGACAAAAGAAGATGATTCACCTAAAGCCAATGCAAGTATGTACATGTCAATTATTGGAGGACTGCTATATTTGATTGCTAGTAGACTAGCCATTATGTATTTTATTTTTTTAGTAGCTATATTTCAGCAAGAACCAAAGGAAGCACATGTTGTTGTAGTAAAAATGATCTTTAGATATTTGAAGGGTACATAAGATATTGGGCTATGGTATCGAAAGGATTCAGATTTCATTGTGACAACCTATACTGATGTTGATTGGTGTAAGAGACCCAAACTTCCTTAATCCAAAAATTCACTATTTAGAAAAAGAAGTAAATCTCTTAATATCTTGCTTAATTAATTGTATACTCAAGAACTTCTATCCATACAGGATAGACATCTATCCATCCAGAATAGGAATCTAATTGTACGAGTAAGGTTAATGTTTGTATAGGACCAAGACTCATCTATCCATCTGAGATAGGCATCTAACCATTTGGGTTAGGTTAATGTCCATACAAGACCAAGATTTATCTATCCAAATAAGGTAGAAATCTAACCACTTGGGTTAGAAAATGCTCTTGCCAGAGACTTAGACTCATAGGGACCATCTGGGTCCTAAGTCACTCTCTAAAGACTACACTCCCCTAATAGGAGTGCACCGAGGTCGACATCCTTAGGAGTATGTGAGATAATAATAAAAGCTTGAGTCCCACCTCAAAATTTGGCCTAAAGCCTCAAGGAATCAAGCAAATCCACCTAGTATTCCTTATAAGTATAACAAGTAATTTCCAACATCAATTTTAATATTTATTTATCTTTCTTTATCTCAAGGTATCTTAGCAAGCTTGACAAGGAAAACACCCTTAACCAATCCTAAATCCCCATCCTGAGAACCTGCATACTAGGGACAACTCTATCCCTAGATTTCCTACATACACCGTTTTAGCATGGGATCAGGGTGTATAATATGTATTTTTGTTTTATAATTTATTGTTTGATGTAAACCGTTTTGTGGGTACGTGACCCTTTCTAGGGCCATTACCCCAGACAGTTTCTCTTCGGTTGCTACCCACATAAGAAAGCATATAAAGCATAAATATTAATGGTGATCTTTTGCTTGTTTCCTAATTCATCTATGTCCTAAATTCCTATAAGTCACGTCACCCTTTCCTGTTAAATAAAAGATCATCAAATATAAAAGAATTAAAAATTCAATTCATATGCCCAAACCTTATTGGTGTTTTCTATGATTTTCACTAGCAGATGTAAGTCCATTATAGTATTACCTTTTTAGATTATTGATCCAAGAGGGATTTCTCACCCCTTGGATTTTAACTCCAAAAATGATCCTTATTACTCTCTGATGATCTATAGGGATGATGCCATAGACGTCATTGTTGCAGATTTATTAGGCTATAAGTACAGTAATTCAAGCATGATGGTATTGCCCGTAAATGTGAGTCACCGGCACCGTTAATACTGAACATTGCTGGTTTTTTTTTCCTCCTCTTATTCAAGTTTTCTATCTAAGAAGGAAATTAAATGCATTATCAACAATAAGAAAAGTAGATGTGCACATAAACTAAATGGTAATATAAAAAATTTATACCTTCTTGCTAAGGAAGTAAAATTAAATAAACTTACTAAAAAGAAAAAAACTATTTATTCAAAGTATATTTGCTAGAAAGAATTATTGCATCTACTTACATCTTATGAAAGTAAAACTTTTTATAACAATGAATTGAATCATGAAAATAGTCAAATCCATTCATGAAAATTATACATAATGTTAATTTATTCAAGATAGGTGTGTTAGTTTTAGGATAAAAAATGAATAAGCAGAAAACATAGAATAATAAACATCACAGTGAATAAAGAACACAAAGTTTATCCTAGGAAAACCCTCGTTCTCGAGGGAGGAAAACCTAGCCAAAATATCTCTCTTATATATTGAAAAATTGAGCAGCAATAAGCTTTACAATATGGCCAATCACAAGGCCGATATAATGTAATGACAATGGCACTACACTTGATGCAAATACACAACCAATGATGAATATCGAACTTCTTTTCAAGTCGATCTCTTTGAACAATATATCGATCTGTTATACATATGAATTGAATTCCTGCTGATATGGGAACACACTTGAATAGTAATGAGTCATCATATAGGAGAGGTAAGTGTCTTATATATATACAAGGTGATTTAGTTCTTCTTCAAGCAGGATGACTTTTCATCATAAGTTTGCCTCTTCATAAACCAATGTATCTCTTTGAAATGATATGACTTCTCACTATAGTCTGCCTCATTAAATATATATTTAATTATTTGATTTTGATGAGAGCAAGAATCTCCCGCCACTACAATGTATCATCAACACTCCCTCTTAGCTAGGGAGATATCTTTCAAGATATTCAATTCATGGAATCTCTCAACATGACACCCACAATGGCTACACCCATTTGTGAAAAGAGTTCATCACAGAGTCACTCAACGTGATATCATCATGGATTCACTCAACATGCCGTCCACCATGGCTACTCCCATGTGTGGAAAGGAACATATGCACAAGTTCCCATCATGGAGGCACTCAACGTGATGTCATCATGGATTCTCTCAACATGATGTCCATCATGGCTACTCCCGTGTGTGGATAAACACAAATACAAAGGATTCATCATAGAGTCTCTCAACATGACATCCACCATGGCTACTCCCAGAGGGTGGAAAGAACCACATCTCCATCTCAGAGATGGAAAAGGGCTTTCACCTCAAATTTCTTTGTCTCAGAGAAAAAATTCCTTAACAAGGGCTTTAACCTCATACTTCTCCATCACAAAGAACTATACACTAACAAGGGCTTTCAACTCATACTTCTCCATCATAGAGAAATATACACTAACAAGGGCTTTCACGATGATGTGACTCCCTCTGAAGTTCCAAGTACTTGCATCAATGTCCTAACCTCTTCATCCAAGATTTCCTTTGTTGGTTTGTCAGACTCCCTCTGAGTGTTAATTCCTCCTCTTCGAAGAAACTGATCACAATGATAATCTAAATAGATTCTTCCTCTTCAAGAGATGTCTCCAGCCTGCGTGAATTCCTCACAGGATGCATCAAGCTCTTCCTCCCTTGAATTCCTTAAGCAATCACTCATCATCCTTATTCATGAACATTATTCAAGCATGAAAAAATTATATCTTTGATGTTGGTCAATTTTATAGATATTCAACCAGTGAAGCCTTTCCATAGATAACCTACAAAATTACTTTTGATATATCAGATTGTAGTGAGTGCAATCTAGTCTATACCCCCTTCACCTCTAGATGGATGGAGATTATTTTCATCATCGCTTTGATCGATTAATAGCCTGATTGATGCTCTTCTTTCCAACTAGCAAAGAAAATATTTTCCATCACCGTGAAGCTTGATCATGCTCTTTGCGGATCTTAACTATCTTTATCACTAGTACCCATCTTGGGAGGGAGCCAAATATCTTTCCCATGATGTTGATATTCTGAATTGGATGATTGTAATGAATGTTGCAACTCAACCACGTAACAAGATCAATCGCATGACATGAATGTAACAAATTCACTTACTTCGAATCAACCCCTGGTCGATTGGGTCACCCATGGATAAGGGTCAAGCCCCAGCTATATACAGTGAGTGAAATCCTCCCAGGCCTTCGTGATCTTCAATTATTGACTTCTATACCTTCAATGTTGCTCTATAGGTATAACCCCACATATCATTTAAACACATATTCGCTCTAGATGATCTACCACACACATTCCTTCCTTATTTTGATGGTGTCATGTATAAGCTGTGTGACTATCAAAAGCTCAATAAGAAAACAATCCAACTCTTCTAAATTGGGCCTTCAATAGCTACGAAAAAGTATTTTATGTGGGACTCCAAATTCAGGAGATGGGATCACATTTAATCAGCCACACGAAATTCGTTACTCTCAATAGAAGATCAGAGAGGAACGAGTAACACATTCTTCAGGACTGATGACTCCGCACAGGATCCTGATGCTGAATGATCACCACTAATTCCTCCACCCTTGCAGTGGCTTTAGACACCTGAGAGACATATAGGTAAAGAAAGCTCTCTACATGATGAATCGACAATCTTCCTCAGCCTCGACAATTTACACTACATACTAGATCACTTGCAGCACTGATGGAATCTCCTCAAACTAGGAAAGAGATGAAGAACTGAAATGTTGTTTTACTTTTTCAATCTCCTTTAGACGAACAATTCCTTTTATTTTGTCTTCTATGCAGAATATGATTTCTCTGCTTACACAAATCTGATCAGGTCTTATATTAAACCCGCTTTGATACCATGTTAGTTTTAGGATCATAAATGAATAAGAAAAGAAAATAGAATAATGAACATCACAGTGAACAAAGAACACATAGTTTATCCTGGGAAAAACCTCCTTCTTGAGGGAGAAAAACCAAGCCAAAATATATCTCTTATATATTGAAAAATTGAGCAGCAATAAGCTTTACAATACAACCAATCACAAGGTGGATATGATGTAATGACAGTGACACCACACTTGATGCAAATACACAAACAATGATGAATATCGAACTTATTCTCAAGTTTATCTCTTTGAACAATATATTGATCTGCTATACATATGAATTGAAATCCTTTTGATATGCAAACACACTTGAATAACAATTAGTCATCACATAGGAGAGGGAAATATCTTCTATATATACAAGGTGATTTAGTTCTTCTTCAAGAAAGATGAATTTTCATCATAAGTCGGCCTCTTCATAAATCGACCTATCTCTTTGAAATGAGACGACTTCTCACAATAGTCAGCCTCATTAAATTTATGTTTAATTATTTTATTTCAGTGAGAGAAAGAATCTCATGCCGCTACAATGTATCATCAAAAGGGTGATCTAATTTAGAGATGGTATGAATCTAATTGTATTGCAATGTTAGTATTTCTTAGAAAAGAAACTTGAATCTATTTACATAATCTATGTCATAAAGTAATCTACTTAAAGTAGTTTTGATTTAAATTACATAGCACTAATATTTTCAAGATAAATATCCATCTAAGAAAGCATAAATAATTCCAACTAAAGGAGACTTCATGGAATAATCTATTGTTTCAAGACAAAAGGTTTATTAATTTTGATTGAATTCAAATTGCATGAATAAATAATCCAACTAAAGAAGACTTGATTTTAATTTCATAAATTATTTCACTAATGTCTTAAGATAGATAAAGCAATACAATGTCTTAATCTAATAAGAGCCTTGATTTTAATTGTATAAGTTATACTACTAATTCATCAAGATTGATGATCTATCTAAAGTAGGTTAGCATTAATTTGCATAAATTTATTCTTGATAATATGCTAATGATTACATAATGATTTATACACTATGCCCTTGTTGTAATTAAATGAATCAACCTTGTTTGAAAAAGAATTGAATCTACTTGCATATTAAGGGAGAAAATTAATTTAAAGAATAACCATGATGTTGAAGGATTAAGTTTATTGCAAATTTGTTAAATGATAACTATGATGTTGTGTTATAAACCTTGAATCCCAAGAAAATAAATTTATTGCATGGAGAGAATGTTTATTTGAAGAACAACAAATCTAAGAGTTAAATTTGTAGCATAACAAGAAAGCAATTTTATTAAAGAGATATTTTTTTATTTTTATTTATTAGACTACAGGAATCGGTTAGCACGACCCCCTATAAACTATAGTTTAACGTGACTGGCAGCGCTGGTGCGACACGCCCTCCGGTAGCACGGGGATGGGGGAGACTAGACCTCGTGACCAACCTCTTGCAACAGGAAAGATTTAGCCAACCGAGCTAGGGCCCCAACCCCATTAAAGAGATATTATTAATGCCTTAAGTTAGATGGTATTTTTTTTACATGAATTTGATTTTACTAACAATTCAGTAAAACAAGGAACTTCTCATTTAATGAAAATGTAATTTAAGCTTAAAATTTAATGTCTAATAATCATAATTGTTATCATAGAATTGTAATTATTGTCATAAAGTTATAGTATTGTCATAAGATATAAATGTTGTCATTACTCTATTTTAAAATCTTCTATAACTAGGTCCATACTCATAGTTTATCATCATTTTATGAAGAAGAGAGGTATATTCCAAGTTCATTAATTATATTCAACAATAACTAGTAATCATTTCCATCTTTTATTCAAAGGAAATTAAATACTATCTCATAGAACCATGGTTTGGACAAAATCTTCATCAATCATAGATGTTAGTTACTTTGTTGTCTTACTAAATTATGGTAACATTATTAAAATTAAAAAATTCATGAAATTTCTTTAATAATTTGAATTCATTTATTGAATAAGCTCATCATTTGATTGTTAATTAGACCAAATAATTTATTATTTAATCTATCCAATTGATACCCCTTTTGAAAATTCTATTTATTTATTTTCAAAGGACAATCTAATTTCAAAATTAAAAAAAAAAAACTATTTTATTTATGACTTAACTAAATTAAAAGAATATTAATTCTTATATATATATTTTCAAAATTTAACTTAAAAGAATTAAATGTTATAAATAATTTTAATATAAAAACCCATATTATAAAACATATGTATTTAGATATAGTTTATTTATTTTAACAATAATAAAATAATAATTTATTTATTTGTAAAAAATAATTTATATTTGTAATGACATTAAAAGAAAAAATATTTCTTTATAAATAAATATAGATGAGAATAAATTTATTTGTTTATTTTTAAATATATTGATTTAAAGATGAAAAAAAATAGAAAAATTAATTTCATTCTAGATTTAATTTGGAAAAACAAAGAATGGTAAGGACAATAATAATAGATTGATTCTAAATTTATTTTAAAATTTTATTTTCACAAAACAAGGATAGGAAAGAGAGTAATAGCTTGATTCTAACTAATTTTTAGATTTAATTAGTTTTCTAAAAGAAAATCAATAGAAAGGGAACCGAGATGTTGATGGAGTTGCAACAAATATTCTTTCAAATCTTCTCCTTGTGCATTCTTCAACTTGATTCCCCTTCCTTGAATCCTATCTAAAATCCTTCTTCAAAGCGATAGCATAAAGATAGTGTTCATGTTTTGTTTATGAGAGAAGAAATGGCCTCAATTTATAGACTTAAGGGGAGGTAAATGGAGGGCCAAGATTGAAGATTGATTCAATGGCTAGGATTGTTTGAGAAGATGGGGTTTGGATTGATAGCCTCACCTTGTGACAAGTGTCACAAGGATAAGTCTTTACAAATAGACCCGCATGGCATGGGAAGAGAAGCCAAGGGTGCTCACATGAGCACACCTTGGGAGACGTGGATATGACAAGTACCCACACCTTCCCCAAGACCATAAAAATCGTCACTCCTTTTTAAGTGACTTTTTGGGAGTTCATGCTTTGCCCAAAAGGTCATATTATGTTCTCAATAAGCTCCCACCCCATAGGTACTCACCCTAGGGGTTAATTTTTACCCTAAAGTCAATAAAACAAGCCCAAATAACCCTATGTAAGAGAATTTTAATTTTAAAATATAAATTTTGATTTGTAAGAACACCTTGGGTAGAGGAGATGTTGACATGTCTATGACATGTAAGAGAGAGGGTGGCTTGATAATGACATGTCTATGCCATGTAAGACAAGTGGGGGGTTTGACCACGTGTGCTCATGGGGAAGCCAAATGGCTCAAAGAGGGAAGGTCACATGCATGGTGTGAAATCCCACACAAGGGTGAGTGGGGATGAATTGTAAGTGTTGGAATATGGCTTCTAGTGTTGTCATTGATGGCAACCTAAGTCATTGATCTAGTTCACACTTCAGTATTTATCCATACCGACAAACAAAATGAAGAACAGGGTATCCAACTGAAGATGAAACTATTTGCATTATCAACTTATAATTTTTACTTGTGGATATCAGAGAAAGGTATTTTGATGTTCGTAATATCTTATCCAAGAAGCATATGGGTGCACATTCACTGGTGTACGAATTAGGAGACCCGATGTACTAATTTTATGTTTATCAGTGTTAGAAGGTTGATCTGGTGGATATAGCTATTGTAGATGTTTAAGGAGTAATTTATTAAAAAAAATGTGTTCTAAAATGTTTATATAGGTCCTCACTATGCTATAGCTGACTTTGAATGGTGCGCATTGAAAATCACTTGTGAATTTAGCCGACGGTTGGAAAATATTAAATGTTTTGTTAAAAACGGCATGAAGATGATATTATCCCTTGATACTGATATATAAGATCGATTTTTATATCATTTTTGTATGGAAGCATGATAGACGCAAAGTATGTTGATGTGTGATGCAAAATTTAGAAGATAAGTTGTGTAATTTCATCTGCACATATAAGATTTGTGATGCGAGTTGTAGCAAAGTAGAGAAGAAGAGCAAAATTTGATAGAAGGCCAAGAAATTGATAGATGAGCTTAACTGAAACTGTAATATAGCATTGGTATATTTTATTCCTTCATGTCAATTCCTCACATGGATTTAATCTAAACATCTTGTAAGGCAGTGAGCCTTCCCATTTTGAGCAGTGAGCTCTAGGCAATGATCCTGAATGCAAGTGCATTCCCATTTTGTAAAACTTATATTTGAGTACTCGAATTGTGGATTGACCTTCACCGTGGATTTTCCCCTAATAGGATTTCCACGTAAAAATCCTTGTGTTATGATGTTCTAAATAATTTCTTTGTGTGTTTGCATCTTTCCTTTGGTTTAATGTTAAAATGGTTTCAATATCATATTAATAAACTTAAGATTTGCAGAAAACTAATTCACCCCCCCTCTCAGTGTTCCTTGATTCCAACAATTGGTATCAACACCTAGTTCCTCAGGAGTTTAGCAGCTTGAGGTGGATCTTGGAATGTAATGGACTTTGGTAGTCTTCAACAACAACTTGTGGTGGTGCTTGATGATCTTGATCAGTCTAAAGAAGAAGTTCGAGAATTGAGAGAAAATCTTAAGGATGCTGAGAAATTCATTTAGACATTGAAGGATCAGATTGTTAAATATAGGGAGAAGAGAAATGATCTCTATGATTAGATTAAGAAAAATGAGAGAAGAAGCATGGATGATGTTAACCTGAATCAAACCTTGAAGGAAATAACTGAAGAATGTGAAAAGCTTTCCAGAGACAATGCTATTGTAAAACATGAGATGGAATCTATGGTGATGAAGCTAACCGAGGAGATTGAAAAAATAAAGAAGAATTAGGAGAACCTTGCTCAGTCCTTAAAATAAAAATTTGATGAATGCATAAGAGTGAATGGATAATTCATTCAGTTGGAGATTGAATTGCAAAAATCCATAAATAATGAAGAAGATCTTGAAAAACAGATTGTTATTCACATGAGTGAACTTACTACTGCAAACGAATACAAGGAAAAGTTTAAGATTAGCCCAGTTAAGCTTGATGAGTTGACTCAAGGATAAAAGAAAAAAAATGAAAAATGAGGCCTTGGATATGAGAAATGAGAATGTTTCGAATTTGGACAAAGGAATTTCAGGCAAGGAAATTTGATGAGCAAAGCAAAAATGAATATGGTAAGACAACCTAATGCTCAAAATTTTAATGGTTACTATTTTTCTTATAATAAGTTTGGTCTTATGGAACCTCAATGTAGAAGTAACATGAAATCCAGTGATTCATCATTCTTCGGTCAGTGTTTCAATTGCAAAAAATTTGGTCATAAGTCAATTGAATGTAGAAATGTGTCAAACAACTCTGTCAGTAGAAGGAATGTTGAATGTTATACCTTCGAAAGATTTGGAAATATTGCTAACCAATGAAGATCAAGAAGAAATAAATGGAATGATTGGTCTGGATAAGGAAATACTATGTGCTATAATTGCAACAAATACGGTTACATTGCAAGATTCTGCAGAAATAAAAACATGGATAAAAGAGGTTCGGCATATAGAGGTAGACATACATAGAAAGATGATAAAGATAAAGGGAAGGTGACTATAGATGTAATAAGAGATCAAATGAAGAATACATGGGTAAGAAAGATCAATTTTGATGCAGAAAATAGTTCTGTACCAAAACCTACTTCCAATAATACCTTTGGAAATCGATTTCAAGCCATTGGCCTCGGGGGCGTTTTTCAAGAAAATCCTTTTTCCCCTGTTTGTAGCTGGTATTGGAAAGCGAAATATTGTCAAAAATATATATTAATGATCTATAGATGCTTTGGAAAAAATTCACAAGAAAATTCAAGAAATCATAGGTCCACAGAAGAATTTTTCTCTCGCTGTCTGAGAAAATAGGGTATCTAAAACACCTAGGGCAAAAGCATTTACTACAAAAAAAGTTATGTGTGCGAAGTTATAAAAAAACATGTTGAAACCCTCATTTTCCACTTTATCAAAGAAAAGAAGGAGAGTTCTTTGCAATAGAATCTCAAAGGCGTGAAGGCATTTTGGCTACAAAACCCTAATTCATCAGGTACTTCAAAAAAATTCATTTAATTTGGTGTGTGGTTGATAGAAACAAAACATGAGTACACAAGGAAAAATGGAAAAAATCAAAGGAATTATCAATATAGATGAGTATAGCAGTGACAAGATTAGAGCCGCAAGGAACTTGTTGTCACTCGATGAATTGAAATGGTTGAACGAAGCTAAACACAAAAATTTGGACATTTGGAATGAGTTTCCCTATTTCGAAAACACATAAATCATTAAGTTTATTTTGAGCAGATTGAATGACGACACTCTAATTCTGGACAAACCCTACCTCATTTTGAAATAAGTAATTGGAAATTTAACAGGATTATGCAAAGTTGGGGATATACCGAGAAATAAGTCTATCCAGAATAAAGAAGTCGAAACCCTAACTGGAGTTATTGGAGATCAAAGGGCACTAATAATCTCAAAAATTAAAAAATTTGTGACAAGATAGATTGTGCATGGAATATCCTACAAAATCTTCTTCAGAAACAGAGAAGGTGCTACTTTGGCAGGTGTGGTCTACATTTCACACAAAATGATAATGATAGATCAAGATTTTGACCTTTGCGGATTGCTAAAAGATCAACTAATGGAGAATGTGCAGTTGATGAAGATGATAGATTACCCCTTCAGGTTTGGTACTTTGATTATATGTCTAGTAATGTACTTTCTGGATTGCTTACTGGGTGTTGCCACAATAGTGGTTTACAGTTTTTGAGAGGAATTGATTTTTGCTGAAATCACATATTTTTAGAAAATATAATGATTTAAGCCTTAAAAATTTCCATTTTAAGGATTCCAATTTAAGAGGGTTTGATCAAACCCCCTTGGATAGAACCTCGTAGTTTTAAACCGTACCTATAAATGAGTCTCCTTTACACCTATCAAAATGCTAATAAAAAATCACTTTTGATTTACCTTTTGGGGGATCAAATGAATTCGTTTAAAATTTATTTGAAATGATTATGGTAGTCCTTAGAACGAGCTATCCAACAAATATAATTTTAATATGTTTTGGTTTTATTATGTATTTTTTTTTTAGTTTTATTAAACATAGGTTTTTCATAGAAAATGAAGGTCTTTGTTCTACACATGTGGAAAAATAGCAGATTATAAAAAAAAATTTGAAAAATATGAGTGCACCAGATATTGAAGTCCTTGATCCAACAATTTTTTTTTTGAATTTTGATATATACAAAAAAAGTTATGCATTATACGGTTGTGCTATGTCTGAATTGTAATTGGTTTGACTTTGAAACTTGATTAAAGATAAAATATTCAATAAAAAACTATCTAACCAAGTGGAAGCACTAGATATGAGAGTTACAAATCTAAATTTGAAAGAATTAGAATTTTATTCTTCATGTAAACAAATTTATGCATTATACGGTGTGCATCACTTTTTAAAAATGTTGTTTTTTGAAAAAAATCAGTTTTTGTGGAGATGGAAAAAGAAAAGCAATATGATTCCAAAAAAATTGAAAAAAATATTTTTAGAATCTACAAACAAAATGTGATGAGACTCTAGTTTGTATCATCTTCAAATTCTTCACGGTTTAGCCGCTATAGGTGCCCGAATGTGAAGATTTAGTTAAAAATAATAATTTCAATGTCCAGTTTGGCCAAAAATTGTAAACCACTATTGTGGGATCACCCTACTAATGAACAACAATGTGATGTGGAAAGAGAATGAACCAGTGTGCAAACAAATTTACACACACTCTAAAATTTTGGCAAACTATGATCAAACATATGAAAGTTTCTTTAAAAGTTTGTGAGGAAATTTTGGCTTAGTTGGTATTTCTCTTCCCGTAAGGACACTTGAAGTTGGTTCCTCTTTCGATGAGATGGAGAGAAAGAAGAAAAGATAAAAAGAAACTATTTTTTGTACTCCTCTGGCATGCAAGATTCCAAAAATTGAGGGAAAAGGAAAAGAACATGAAATTATGGATATACCAGATGAGGAATCTGATAAGGAAACTAAGGACACCCAGAGAAAAGAACTAGAATTAGCCAAATCAGAACAAGAAAAGGAAATGACAGAAGCAAGTGAAGAATAATATGACTTAACCAAAGAAAAACTACTATAACTTATTCATGAGGAAGGTGGAATGCAAAAAATTGCTAAATTATGGTCTATCAGACCTTCATATGAACAAGATATGATTTTGAGTGTACTAAGTGCTCATATTGTGCACAACAAGATGAAATTGGAGAGTTTGCAAAATAATTTTCTAGAAGAAATGATTGAATGCATCAAGGAAATCATGGACTTTGAGTCTCAAAATAGGGAAGAAGAAAAAGAAGTAATCCTATATCTGAAGAAGTAGTACAAAGTATATCTCACAAAGTTAAAAAGGAATATGAATGAGCTGAGGCAATGTATAAGTACAACAAACAACATCTATAACTACTGTCGTCGTTGGCCTCATGTAGTTGGAAAGTACAAAGAAAAGTTGGAACAAATTGAAACAAAACTGAACAATATTGGAAAAAACTTTGATATGTTTCAGGATCGAGATGGTGCAATCAAAAAAAGGATTCAAGAGTTACAGTCTGAGCATACTATTATCAATCAAATATGCACCCTATGCTAAGCTTACATAAGAATTAGCTATCTATTGAAACATGGAAAACCTCTTCAGATGTGGGTGATCTGTGTGAAGAGGGAATCTCTAGAGTGAGCTAGTTCTCTGGATGAAATTTCCTACTCTAAATGAATTTTTGGGAAAAGGGATAGAAAGATAAACATGGAATTTAAAACTCTAACCTAAGATGATTTTCCAGAAATTAGTAATGACTTTGATATTTTACCCATAAATAGTCCTAAAAAAAACAACAATAAATTCACAATCTCTGATGAACACACAACACATAATTAATTTGCATGAAGGTTTGGATTCAAATACAACATACAACATGCATGATATGAACTTTATGTACCAATAATCTACAATAATAAGACAAAAAAAAGGATATGTAAACATAATCACAATGGAAACACCATACAAAGATTGAAAAAGACACATAAATTAAAGATAGGAATGCTTCTTTTATTAAACCTGAAGGAGTATGCCAAAGTCTGAGTACAAATATTAAGCTTACAAAAACTCTCTACATGAACAAGAGAGGAAGAAGCAAAACAATCTGAACTGAGAAAAAAACAAAGTTTTTCTCCAAAATATAAGTATCATAAGATCTCCAATCCATTTCTAAACTCAAGAGAAAAGCCTAAAAATCAGGGTTCCAAACTGCTCCAAAAATACTGCAAAAGCTGGAAAATATCTCCCCAAGGCTAATTGACCTAAAATGCTACACAAAAAAAGTCCAAACTGATGAAAACTTGGAAAAAAGGAAAGCTTAGTTTGTCAGATTTTCAAATTTTTCCCAAATTCTGTTTTTATTAAAACTAACTAAAAATAACAAAAATAAAGCAATTTATAAAATATTGCTTTAATTTTGCTTTACAATTTGTAGTTTTTATTACAAAAAAGGCCTATCTTTATCTCTTGTTGATTTTCTCTTAGTTCGATTACTATCCTGATTTTTGCAATTAAAATTTTTGGAAAATATTTGCAAAAAATAAACAATGTCTCATGCCTATTACAATTTGATTTTTCTCCAAAAAATCATAAAAAATATTGAAGGCATAAAGCTATAACTTTTGTACAAATTTTTCCAATCATGAAATATCTAAGGTTTATTTGGGTTTTAAAATAAAACCATAGAAAGTTAAATAATCACATGATTCTCTCCCAAACGAACCTAAGGCAACTCAACCTAGGTGAAAATGGGACAAGGTATGTTTGATGTTTGATTTTCTTATAAAAATCATAAAATACCTAGGCATATATGATAAGGTCATAAGAATTTACTAAGGCATATGAAAGGAAAAGAAGGCTAAAGTATTAGTTCGACCTATGGTCTTTAAATAAAAATATGACAAAACAAACCATTTTCAAATTAGGGCATGATGGAAACCCTAATAACAAAACAAAGGCCCTAAGCTTTTGGCCACACTTTTCTTGGCCGACTTTGGAAGAAAACCATCAGCAAGAGCAACTACCATTGGACATAGGGTTTGATGTTGTTTGAGTTCAATTTCAAGGGATTTCTGAAGCTCTTTTGTGAGGAATCTGTGAGGTGAGCATATCTTTTCACAAAAATTGTAAAAATCTCTTCATTCTCTCCATTCTAAATGCATTTGCAAAGACTCTAGCCACAACCATTGATGTATTCTTGATGCATTTCCCTCTCTTTTATTCTTTCAACACTCTCATTGCTTTGGGGCTTCCATTGAAACACCTCTGAAGCTTTTACTGTGGTATTTTTAAAGGCACCTCCTTTGTGGGAAATTGGCAGCAAATTCTTGGTAAGTCTTCAATCCATTGAACCTAACACTATTTCTCGCTTCTTGCTGCTCAGGTGCTTGATTTGAGCTCAAATGTTTGTATAAAGATGAATGTATTTCGATTTTCTCCATGTATGGATTCCATTTCTTCTACAAAAATGATGACATTTTGTGTTTTAGGCTTGCTATCTCTATGTCATGTTGCAGCTTCTCTTTTTTTGGGTGTCTTTATTCTTGAACAAACTCCTATAGAAAAACTCTACCAATATCTTTGTATCACCTTCATGGCTATGACCATTCATTGTATTCTCCTCATTTTTGAGAGCTTTCTCAGCATATATAAACTCAATTTTTTTTTTGTCATGTGTTCTAATTAAAAACCCCAAATGGGTTTTCTTGTATTATGAGGAAAAACCCTCACATAGGCCGCAACCTATGAGGGATTATATTGGGTTTTCTCTTCTCTTCATTTGCATTACCTAGAACTTGGGCATTTGGTAATCCATATAAGCATCTTGTGAAGCATCTCTATGAAGAGAAACTACTTTTTTAGTAAAATAACATTCTTAATTTGTGTACTTTAGAATGACTACTGTTGGTAATGGTCATGTGTATCAATGTTCTTCACAATATCGATACTTATCATGCTTTGTATTTGATATTGCATTTGATGATAAAGTTAGAGCAGCAATATCTCTTTCATTATGCTTCCTCATGACTGCTCCTATAGCAAAAGGTTGTATCTTGTAGCTCCATACTTGATAGAAAATACAGTCTTCATGCTATTCTTCATGCATTTTTATAATTAAATGGAAACAACTGTAATATGATATTAACCTTCAATATTGCACAAAAAACTAAACCAAGTGAACTTTACCATGATTTTGTTGAACCTGCTCAAACCTCTTTCAATTTGCAATTTAATTGTGAAATTCTTATGTATGCTTGTTCACTATCCTTAAACAATGAAATACTTGTTGCACCAGTTAATGAACAACTCAAAACAATATAAATATTATGAGCAAAGCATATGTGGTAGCAAGAATGTATTTCAAACCT
Source organism: Sequoiadendron giganteum (assembly GCA_007115665.2). NCBI lineage: Eukaryota > Viridiplantae > Streptophyta > Pinopsida > Cupressales > Cupressaceae > Sequoiadendron > Sequoiadendron giganteum. The sequence continues at coordinate 311,335,202 of CM021109.1, forward strand.
GGGATTATTTAAGGCCTTTGATGTATTTCATTTATCTTTGAATTGAATTGAGCTCTTGTTTACTCATAACCCTCATTTCATTGCTTTCAAATTTTGACTGTTATGAGTAGCCAATGGTCTTAATTTTTTTATAATTGATAAATATTTCACTCCTTAAGTGAAAGTCTCATGTGAGCATGGTGAATGTATTTCCTTTCTCATAGCCCCATTTATATGTTGAGGGGTAGCATGTCGAGCTCAACCCTTGTGGGAGCCCATTTTACACCACATGCTTTAAATCTCCAAAACATAACAAAAACATGGTTTTTCCTATACCTGCATAGGAAAAAAACAATGTTAGCATAAAAATAATAAATCCAAAGTACCTCTGTGACATTTCATTTTCAAGCTCTCATTATTGCACTCTTCATTTTTTAGTTTATTCAATACATTGTAAGCAATGAATTATATCTATGTTGGTTGAGACATAGTTTAGTCCATATTCGGAGCTCTGACAATCCTTTTCCCATGATACAGGTTCACTCCAAAGTGGTAGCAAAGATGAGACAACTACAAGGAGATTAACTGAAGACCTACAAACAAACAATGATGGATATGCCCTATGTTATCTTCTTCTTTTCTTTTATTTTCAGTTGTATAATTCATTCCTTGTAAATGTGTTATTTTGGCTACTTCCACGGCTTGTGTGGAACATTTAATTTCTCTTTTCCACTTCCATTGAAAATAAATGTAACAATTGCAGTTTTGTACAATTCATTTGTATTTGCAAAAACAAATGAAATATTGTAATATGAATGAACTTTGTAAAATAAATGAAAGCAACAATTGAGCTTAATCATTTATGCATTCTCTTTTGTACTTCATTTATACTACAAGGCATTGAATAATAACTCTGAAACTTAGCCTACTAAAAACAATTGCAATCCAAAACTGATCCTTGATAAAAGATGATACGAATAGTAGCTTAAGCAATGCAAAAATTAAACTGAAAATTTCACTTAAAAAATGAATCAAAACTAATCAGCTCTGCCAATTGAGCTGTAGTGAAAATTTTGCAACATTTTGGCGATTTCCATTGAATACTTTCCTGCTAAGCATTATATCGATTTCCTTCAAAACTCCATTGGGTGTGGAGTCAAATCAGCTCCTTCATGAAACTCAGAAACTCCACTGAAACACTCCAAACAACAACAAAACAAAACCAAACATAACTGAAAGAAAACTAATAGGCCCTAATGGCTAGCCAAACATGTGCAACAACAGTTAGGGAAAGCAAAAAACTGAAAAGAAATGTGTGTTAAGTACTTATTAACAACAACTACTCTACTATTTACAATGATAGTACTTATCTTAGAGGCAATGCTTGATGTGGATCCTGTTAATTGGGATAGACATCACCTTTCCAGTCAACTTACAAAGTTGGAATGCGTTATGATCCTTGCACTTTGTGATCACATAACGCCCATCCCAAATTGCATCGAACTTGGAATGTCATCCAAATTTACTTTTGTACTCATTCCAATTGAAAACCAAGTCACCAATGATAAAATGCCATGGCTTTGCCCTTTTTTCAAATGAAGATTTCATCAGAGCTTGATGAATCTCAAGCTGCCTCAATGCTTCTTTCCTGGTCTCATCGAGCTCCATTAACTCTGCAAATATTACTTTGAGAGGTTGTTCGTTCAACAATTCCAGTTCTTTAACAAAACTCAAGGTTGGTAACTCAATAGAAACAAGCAACTTAGCTTCTTTTGCATAGGTAAGTACATAGGGAGAACAACCAGTAGCTCTTTTAGGAGTCACCCTATCAGCTCAAAGGGCTAACTTTAGCTTTTCGTGCCATGTTAATTTTCTTCTACAATTTTCTTAATTATCTTGATCAAATTCTTGTTTGTATATTTTTCTTGCCCATTAGCCTACAGGTAATAGTTAGAAGACGTGTTCAAAAAAATATTATTCCTAACTGACCAGTCAGATATCCTCAAACCAATGAATGCTAAACCATTATCAGAGATTATAGAATATGGGTACCAAATCTCGACACTAAGTCCTGATAAAAATTAAGCACAATAGTCTCATTTTCTTCTTTTAAAGCAACAACTTCGGTCCACTTAGTGAAGTAATCCATTTATGACCCACACTTGAAGGCGGGTTGATTGGTCTAATGAAGTCCAAGCCCCACTTGGAAAATGGTTGCTCCACCTAAATAGGATGTAGAGGCATGGATGCAAGCCTCTACTTTTCGGAAAAAAAAAAGCACACTTCTCACATCTTTAGACCCAAGTAATTGCATCTTTGAACATGTCCAACCAATAGTAACAAGCCTGCATGATCTTCAAGGCTATTGTTCTTGCTGTGAAGTGGCCTCCTGATGACCCATCATGAAATTCTCCTAACATCTTGTCAACTTGACCAGGCTCAACACATCTTAATAAAACACCTTGAAAGTCTCTCCTATAAAGGATACCATTGATAATAGCATAAGGAATGGCTTGTCATCTGTAGTACCTTCTTTTCACTCTGTCCAAGCCTTCGAAACACTCATCCGTCTGTAAATAATGTATCATTTGATGCACCTAGGTAGTAGCAAGAACTGAAACAACAACTATGTCATCATTATTTAATACTGTATCAACATCCTCAACTTCTTTGAAGTTTCTGCCCTTTGTACTTTCAACAATCTAGTCACACAAACCTTTGCCCCTGACAAGCTTATTTATTTTAATGTCAATATCAAAATCCATAACCTTGGTTATCTAGCCAACACATTTATCGTTAACATCTTGGTTAAGCAATAAATCCTTAACAGTTGAGTGAGCAACTAATAATTGAATTTTGTTATTGGATAACATGTTCCTAAAAATTTTGAGGCTTCTTACAACAGAAAAAAAATGTTTTTCAACAAAAGAATACTTCACCTCATAATCATGTAATACCTGGCTAAGGAACACTACAGGTTATTCCAAGCCTTCATAATTTTATTGGCATAACATAGCTGAAATAGTATCAAGCCCTCCAAAAGCATAAAGAATGAAATCTTTGTCATAATCTGGATTAATGAGGGTAGGGGCAGCTGCTAGAGCTTCCTTAATTTTCTCAAAGCTCCTCTTACCCTCCTTAGTCCAATTGAAAGGCATGTTCTTTTTAAGCATAGCAATGAGGGGTTGTAAAAAAGCTGCAATATTGGGTATGAATCTCCTTACAAAATTAATTCGTCCAAGAAAACTTTGTAGGTCTTTCTTGTGGGCTAGTAGAAACAACTCAAGAATAGCGGAAACTCTCTCAGAGTCTATATAAATACCTTGCTTTGAAACAATAAGTCTGAGGAGCCTACCTTCATGAACAGAAAAAATGCACTTTTTTGGTTGAGAGAGACTCCAACCTCTCTACATCCCTGAAATATCTGTCTCAAATGACCAAAGTGTTCATTAGCATTTCTTGAAAAAAATGTAATATCATCTAAGTACACTAGAACACATTTTTTCATGAGGTCGTGGAAAGCCATGTCCATTGCCCACTGAAACATTTCTCCAGCGTTGGATAAGCTTAAAGGAATCTTCTTGTAGGCCATGGTGCCCCATTTGGTTGTAAATATTGTCTTGACCTGGTCCTCTTGCTTTACTAGAATTTGATTATAACTTGAGTACCCATCCAATAAAGAAAACCTATCAGAACTAGAAACCACTTGCAAAATTTGTTCCATGTAAGGAATTGGATAGTGATCTTTCAAGGAAACTTTATTCAAATCCTAGAAATTGACACACAATCTCATTTCCTCACTTTTCTTTCTAACTGGAACTAAGTTAGATACCCAAGACATATGCTTAATAGGGAAGACAATGCCACTCTCAACTAACTTATTCAATTATGCCTTCATAAGGTGTTCTAACTTGGGATTAAGTGGCCTATGTTTCTACCTAACAGGCTTTGCGCTAGGTTCTAGTTCAATAGTATGTTGGGCTAATTCTAGATCAAAACCATTTAAATGTTTGTATTCCCAAACAAAAAAATCGTTGAATTCTTGACATAATAGAGTGAAATATTTTTGTTCCTCTTCATTACATACCTTACCCAATTTGAGAAGCTTACCCTTGAATATTTCAATGGCCTCATAGTGTTCTTTCTTGACATTCATGCTGCATTTGTATTTCCTTGCTTGGTCATCGGAATTGAAGATAGATTCTAATGTCACCAATCGTTTTGAAAACTTGTTTTTCTTTAACTACATAATCTGGCTATCATATTGTTGCTACCACCTTTGTTGGTTTCCATCTGCAAACTCATCTTGAACAATTAAGAAGCTCACAATTTTCTCATCGCTGTCAAAAACCTGCCAACTCACTTTATTGTCAGGCATTGAAGGTCTTACAACAATTTTCACATATTTTCGTGCCTCTACCTTGTGAATCTCATTTAGAATATCAAATTGGGCTCCTATACCAGTGAGCCTATCTGCATGTTTATATCCTTTCTAGCAACTGAATGAATATTAAAAGCATCAAAATTTTCTATCAAATCCCATACTCGATGCTTATACTTTTTAAGTGAGTCATTCTTTGTAGCATTCAGATTCCTAAATTGATTCACAATTAACTCTAAATCACCATAAACTTGTAAAAATTTAATACCTCTCTTTCGAGCCCATTCTAGGCCATGCACCAATGCTTCATATTTGGTTGTATTATTTGTATAGCTAAATGCAAACCTAAAAGTTGAATATTACTTGTTTCCATCTTCTGAGACCAGCATGGCTCCGCCACCAGCACCCACACTGCTCCTTGAGCCATCAAAGTAAAGCTTCCAAAGCTGATCTTGTTGTTCCCTCAGATTTCCCTTCTTCTTTGACTAGGTTTGGGATAAAATCATTGGGTTCATGGATCATGTAAACCCCTAATCCTATCTCATCAATGTGTTGGAATGGATCAATGTCATGATCTTCGGTCGTCCATTCATCTAGATTTACATTTTCTATAGGGGTGCTATGGTCTAAGGTCATGGCTTGTTCCTCCAATCCAGGGGTGACGTAGACGTTAATGTTTATAGGACTCGAGACATATGGATTGATATGGTCTTTGGCTAGAGGCTCAGACTTTATGGTTACTTTTGTACCATTTCTTGTTCTAAAAAATAGATGTGACCAATTAGGAGATAAAAACCTGACCAACTTGGTAGGAAAATATCTTGAGAGACAGATAGAAAAATGTGGTTGAAGGTCAATAAGATGAATATCCTGAGGAATTTCAAAACTTGGGGATGCATGCAAAGTATGGGCTAAATTCTTAATAACCCTCGTAGATTTGACAACATGCCCATCTAATTGGACTACTCCTTTATGGGAATTAGGCTCATAGGCCAATCCTAACTTATCAGCCGGACTTTTAGGCATTACTGAGCTATTCGTACTAGAATCAATCATGCAGTTATGTACTATCTTATCTCCAATAATTAAGCTCAAATAAAATGGAGGAAGCTTTACCTCTTGGGTTTTCTATTCATTCTTAACCTCTAGAATATTTGCGAGCACAACTCTAGCATTTCCTTGATTAGCATCATCAAAAATAGAAAGTTCAACCAAGGCATCTTGCAACAAACTCTTCTAACCTAGAATATGCAACACATCCAAAACTGACATACTGACAATAGCCTTCTTAAGGTGTTCAACAACATTGAATAAATTAGGGCTAACCTTTTGCTTTCCTTTAGTAGCGACAACATCATTTCCTTTCTACAAAGGTTATGATTGCATCTTAGACTGATCCCTCCTAGGTACTGCTTTTCCTCTTTGCAAAATCTACACTTTAGGTTGGGTTGTAGAAGCAACATGGGATGAAAAAATAAGTGGTTTTTCCTAAGTGGACTGTTGTTGTATATTTCCATCTTGTTTCCCCAAATCCATAGCTCTCTTCTTTGATATGGTATTAGCTAAAATAGACGTATCTTGCTGATCTTGACCATTCACGCTAAAAAACTCAAAACTCTTCTAGTTTGGTAGAGCAACTTTGAAGCTTTCTTGTTGCTCTGGATTATGATCTGATGCACTTTCTGGACCAACATAGCTATTCTCAACCATTACGGCCTAATTTCTCACGTCGTTCCCACATGATGACTGGCTATGGGGTTGATTGCACGGATAACACCAATCACAATCTTGAGCAATGTTGTTTTGCGGTACAAGTTCCTTTGACGAACTGGAAACATTCAAGTTATATGGATGGAAAGGCTTGGGATTAAAATTATTTTGTTGGCCTTGATAGTCAATTTGAAAAGGTGGCCTATTAGTTTTATTCTGTTGATACGGGGCTTGATAGGGATTAGTCTCTTGGCCAACTTTATTTTTAATGTTCATTAGATCATTCCCAAAAGTCTTCAGTATGTTTTTGATCTTCTGAAGCTCTTAGGACTGGGATGGGACAACGGGTTCATGCGCTGCAACATGATACCCAATTGATGGAACATGTGGAACAACAGCTAAAGGAGGTAAATAAATGGGAAAAAGTGACTTCACTTCAGGAAATAGGGGCATTGGAGGCCTAGGGGCAATTTACCCAGCTTGAATAAGATAATTGTCTGCTCTAATAGCAATGTCAAAAGCATTAGGGAGCATGAACCCACCCATAGAATGGATCATTACTGAAATATTGCTATTCAAATATTTTAAGAAAAGTAGAAAAGCATGCTAAGGTGTTGGTTTTACCATTAAAGGAATTTTTTCCCAGGTTCTTTGGAATCGGTATTTGAAATCTGCCATGTTCTCATGCAACGCTCTCTTGATTGTGCTCAACTATTATAATAGGGACAAATGATCTGACTTGTCTTCAAATTTTCAGTGTAAGCCATCACCCAATGCATCCCACATTGCGATGGAATTCACCTTAAGGCCTTTGAACCACTCTAAGGCCTTTCCCTTTAGTGATGCATCCAAGAGCCTCAGTGCTACATTCTTCTGAGTGATGTTGTGAACTGAGCATAAAGTGGACACATCTCGAATGTCGTCAAAAGGCGTGGTGTGATCTTCCCCAATAAAATACAACAAAATCTTAAGGGCTGCAACCAAGATATCATCGTGTTGGGCAATATTTAATAGGTTTCCCCCATTAGAAGGTGGAAACGTGTATTGTCTTTCCATCAGCGGTGCTTGTGCTACAGGAAGAAGATTTCCTGGCACCAGAACTATAGGACTAAAAACTGGAGGTGTGGATTTTGACCTCCCAGGTGTATCAAATAATCTCTTTGTTGCTCTGCCTCTCCTTCATGGTGGGGACAACTGCAAATACTCAAACGAGGTAGAACTTGATCTTTTTTGAATTCTTCTCATGCGCAGGCTGCACTAAATCTGCATGCAAAATCAGAAACGAAGATGCCAAGTATATGTAAAAAACCTCCAAAAAGGTTGAACAAAAACTGCTTCATACATCAAACAACAATTTAGAAATTGAAACTTTCTTTGAAATCAACTTTCAAAGTCCCATCGGGTGTGCCAAAAACTATTATCAATCAGATATGCACCCTATGATAAGCTTACAAAAGACTTTACTATTTTTTGAAACATGGAAACCCTCTTTAGATGTGGGTGATCTGTGTGAAGAGGGAATCTCTAGAGGGAGTTGGTTCTCTAGATGAAATTTCCTACTCTAAATGACTTTTTGGGAAAAGGGATAAAAAGATAAACATGGAATTTAAAAATCTAACCTAAGACGATTTTCCAAAACTTAATAATGACTTTGATATTTTACCCACAAACAGTCCTCAAAAAAACAACAATAACTTCACAATCTCTCATGAACATACAACACATAATTTATTTGCACGAAAGTTTGGATTCATACACAACATACGACCTACATCGTATGAACTTTCTGTACCAATAATATGCAATAATAGGACATAAAAAAGGATCTATAATTAAAATCAAAATGGAAACATCATACTAAGATTGCAAAAGAGACAAAAATTGGAGATAGGAATGCTATTTTAATTAAAACTGAAGGAGTATGCCAAAGTCTAAGTACAAATATTAAGCTTACAAAAAATCTTTGCATGAACAAGAGAGGAAGAAGCAAAATAATCTGAACTAAGAAAAAAGATAAGTTTTTCTCCAAAATATAAGTATCATAAGATCTCCAATCCATTTCTAAGCTCAAGAGAAAAGCCTAAAAATTAGGGATCCAAACTGCTCCAAAAATACTGCAAAAGTTGGAAAATATCTCCCCAAGGCTAATTGAGCTAAAACGCTACACAATAAAAGTTCAAACTGATGAAAACTTGGAAAAAAGGAAAGCTTAGTTTGTCATCTTTTTCAAATTTTGCCTAAATTCTGCTTTTATTAAAACTGACTAAAAATAACAAAAATAAAAGAATTTATAAAATATTGCTTTAATTTTGCTTTACAATTTGTAGTTTTTATTACAAAAACGGCCTATCTTTATCTCTTGTTGATTTTCTCTCAGTTCATTTTTTATCTCTTGATGATTTTTTACAATTCATTGGACCTGACACTATTTATTGCTTCTTGCTACTCAGGTGCTCGATTTGAGCTCAAATATTTATAGAAAGATGATTGTATTTCAATCTTCTCCATGTATGGATTCCATTACTTCTGCAAAAATGATGACATTCTGTGTTTTAGGCTTGTTATCTCTATGACATGTCTCGACTTCTCTTTTTCTAGGTGTTTTTATTCTTGAACAAACTCCTATGGAAAAACTCTACCAATATCTTTGTATTACCTTCATGGCCATGGGAATTCATTGTATTCTCCTCATTTTTTAGAGCTTTCTCAGCATATATAAACTCAAAATTTGTGTTTTCATGTGTTCTAATTAAAAACCCCAAATGGGTTTTCTTGTATTATGAGGAAAAACCCTCACATAGGCCGCGACCTATGAGGGATTATATTGGGTTTTCTCTTCTCTGCATTTGCATTACCTTGAATCTAGGCATTTGGTAATCCATATAAGTGTCCTATGAAGCATCTCTATGAAGAGAAACTACTTGTTTAGTAAAACAACATTCTCAATGTGTGTACTTTAGAATGACTACTGTTGGTAATGGTCATGTGTATCAATTTTCTTCACAATATCGATACTTATCATGCTTCGTATTTGATATTGCATTTGATGATAAAGTCAGAGCAGCAATATCTCTTTTATTATAATTCCTCATGACTACTCCTGTAGCAAAAGGTTGCATCCTATAGCTCCATACTTGATAGAAAATACAGTCTTCATGCTACTCTTCATTCATTTTTATAATTAAATGGAAATAGTTGTAAGATGACATTAACCTTCAATCTTGCACAAAAAACTAAAACAAGTGAACTTTACCATGATGTTGTTGAACGTGCTCAAACCTCTTTCAATTTGTAGTTTAATTGTGAACTTATTATGTATGTATGTTCACTATCCTTAAACAATGAAATACTTGTTGCACCAATTAATGAACAACTCAAAACAACATAAATATTATGAGAAAAGCATATGTGGCAACAAGAATGTATTTCAAAACTGGGAGTATTTAAGGCCTTTGATGTATTTCAGTTAGCTTTGAATTTAATTGAGCTCTTGTTTACTCATAACCCTCATTTCATTGCTTTCATATTTTGACAGTTATGAGTAGCCAATGGTCTTAATGTTTTCATAATTGATAAATATTTCACTCCTTCAATGAAAGACTCATGTGAGCATGGTGAATGCATTGCCTTTCTCATAACCCCATTTTGATGTTGAGGGGCAGCATGTCAAGCTCAACCCTTCTGGGAGCACATTTTACACCGCATGCTTTAAATCTCCAAAACATAACAACAACATGGTTTTTCCTATACATGCATAGGAAACAAACAATGTTAGCATAAAAATAATAAATCCAAAGTACCTCTGTGACATTTCATTTTTAGGCTCTCATTATTGCGATCTTCATTTTTTAGTTGATTCAATACATTGTAAGAAATGAATTATATCTCTGTTGGTAGAGCACATAGTGTAGTCCATATCCGAAGCTCTGGCAATCCTTTTCCCATGATACATGTTCACTCCAAAGAGGAAGAAAAGACAAGACAATTGCAAGGAGATTAATTTAATATCGACAAACATGCAATGATGGATATGCCCTATGTTATCTACTTCTTTTCTTTTATCTTCAATTGTATAATTCATTCCTTCTAAATGTGTTATTCTAGCTAATTCCATGGTTTGTGTGGAACATTTAATTTCTCTTTTCCACTTCCATTGAAAATAAATATAACAATTGAAGTTTTGTACAATTCATTTGTATTTACAAAAACAAATTAAATAATGTAATATGAATGAACTTTGTAAAATAAATGAAAGCAAAAATTAAGCTTAATCATTTATGCATTCTCTTTTGTACTTCATTTATGCTACAAGGGATTGAATAATAACTCTAAAACTCAACCTACTGAAAACAATTGCAATCCAAAATTGATCCTTGATAAAAGCTGATATGAACAGTACCTTAAGCAATGCAGAAATTAAACTGAAACTTTAACTTAAAAATGAATAAAAAATAATCAGCTCTGGCAATTGAGCTATAGTAAAAATTTGGCAACACATAGAAAGGTTCAATTCACCAGAAAGAAGCTTGTGGAGACTTTTTGGAAAGTAAAGGACTTAACTAAATGTTGACTGGAGCAGTTAATTGAGATTATGAGGAAATGAGAGAAATTAGAGGATGCGATCAGAATTCTAGAATCCCTCATCGAGATTATCAACCGAACATCTAAAAATAACAACATGATCATAATCATTGGGATTGCAGTAGAAGCTTGAAAGAAGTTTCTTTCGGAGATGAAAGAAAAACACAAGATAATCTTCTGACTCAAGTAGCAGTCGTTCTTTTTAAAATTTTGAATCAGGTTTGAAGTTTTGGTTATACTTCAAGGGGGAGATTGAATATGTTTTTGTCATTGATGTCAAAGGGGGAGAGAGAGCAGTGAAAAATGCCTTATCAAACTCAAGGGGAGTTGTGCAGTTATAACTTTTTGAAGTATTGAAGGATTGCAGTATTGGCTCTGACACTTAGTCATTTTTCACTAAGTGTTCCCATCAATCCCAAAGGGGAAGATTGTTGGCATATGGCTTCTAGTGTTGTCATTGATGGCAACCTAATTCATTGATCTGGTCCACTCTTTAGTATTTATCCATACCGGAAGACAAAATGAAGAACATGGTATCCGACTGAAGATGAACCTATTTGCATTATCATCTTATCATTTTTAGTTGTGGATCTTAGAGAAAGGTATTTTGATGTTTATACTATCTTATCCAAGAAGCATCTGGGTGTACATTCAGTGGTGTACGAATTACAAGATCCGATGTACTAATTTTTTGTTTATCAATGCTAGAAGGCCGACTTGGTGGATATAACCGTTGTGGATTTTCAAGGAGTAATTGCTTAAATGATTTTGTGTTTGAACATGTTTATTTAGGTCATCACTATTCTATAGCCAACTTTGGATGGTGGACATTGAAAATTACTTGTGGTTTTATCCGATGGTTAGAAAATATTATATGTTTTGTTAAAGCCGACATGAAGATGATATTATCCCTTGATATAGATATATAAGATCAATTATTTCTATCATTTTGGTATGAACGTATGATAGATGCAAAGTATGTTGATGTGTGATGCGAAATTTAGAAGAGAAGTTGTGCGATCTCATCTGTGCATATAAGATTTGTGATGTGAGTTACAACATAGCAGAGCAAAAGAGAAGAATCTGATGGAAGGCCAAGAAACCAACTGATGAGCTTAACCAGAATTGTAATCTAGCATTGGTAGATTCTATTCATTCAGTTCAATTCCTTAGATGGATTTAATCTGAACATCTTGTAAGGCAGTGAGCCTTCCTATTTTGAGCAGTGAGCTCTAGGCAGTGACCTCCACCGTGGCTTTTCCCCTAACAAGGTTTCCATGTAAAAATCCTTGTGTTATGGTGTTCTGAATGATTTCTTTGTGTGTTTGCATCTTTCCTTTGGTTTAATGTTGAAATGGTTTCAATATCAAATTAACAAAGTTAAGATTTGCAGACCATTGATTCCCCCCTCCCCCCCCCCCACCTCTCAGTGTTCCTTAATTCCAATAGTAAGGTGATAGTGACTTGTGCATGCAAGTCACATGTGAGGGAGATTAGAATGAATTTTAAATTTGATAAAATTGTAATGAAAAATAATTAATCAATTAATCTAGGATTAATTGATTAATGGATTATGGAGGATAGTGACATCTCCATAATCTTGATTAATTAGATTAAATGATGTATTATATTAATTAATGTGACTTGGGAAAGTGGCTAATTTTATTAATTAAGTATAATGATAGATTGTGCTAATTAATAATGCTTAAAATAGGATGGGGACACTTGTCACATAATGACTTAATTTTTATTCAAAATTCTTCCATTTCTCCAACACCATGTGCTAAAATTATTAATGACACACTTATTTATTAATATTGTTAACTTTTATTTGTTCCCTTTTAGGAGTGTGTATTTAATAATTTAATATTTATTTAATCTCTACCTTCTTCACACATAAATTAATTGTATAAAATTGCTTACATAATATTACCACAGAAAATTATAATAGGTCTAAACCTTTAACAAAAAGAGGGTCATGACAATTGGGTTAGGTGTGTTGATAACAGGTGGAGCACAAGTGGTGGAGCTTATTTCTTTGGCTCTTGATTGGTTTCTTGGTCAAGCAAGAAAAAATGTTTTGTATATTTATCTACTACTGAAGCTAAATACATTGTAACATCCTCATGTTGCACTCAACTACTGTGGATGAAACAAACACTGAAGGAAATTGGCATATCATTTGATGAACAGATCTCAATTATGTTTGATAATACCAATGCAATAAACATTTCCAACAATCCAGTACAATAGTCCAGAAAAAAACATATATCCATCAGATATCACTTCTTGAGAGAAAAGGTATTAGAGAATGAGGTGAAACTTGAATATGTACCCACAAAAGAGCAGATTGTAGATATTTTCACAAAACCGTTGAGCAAAGATAATTTTGAGTTTGTTCGGAAGAAGTTAGGGGTTGTACCCCTTCGGGTCTACAATAATTTGCACTAGGGTGTGCATTGGTCTAGGACATTATATGCTCACTCTTATCTAGATCAATGCTTGGTGGCTTCCTCATAGGGGCAGTAGAGTAAGTTTTTTAGGGGTAGTATTTTCCCTTTGTCCTTGATGTCAAAGGGGGAGAAGAAAATAGGTTCCTTAATGATGTTGAGGTTGTTTTTTAGTTGTTTTGTTTTTCATTGATGAATGTTGTCATCAATGAAAAAGGGGGAGATTGTCATTAAGGGTTGTCATTGATGTCAACATATCTTGGTTGATTGATTAAAATTCAATTTTTTTGCTCTGGTGATCCAGATTGGTGTGCTTTGGATGTTGTTTTGAGATGATCTATCTTTGGTAGTGCTTGTCCTGGTCCCATTCATTTTGCAACATAATGAGATACACTCTTATGGGTCCAGGTCAATCTAGAAATTGGTTAATGTGCATTGGAACATTTTTTGTATTGTATTATGTACACTCTATTCTCTAGTTCTAGATATCATGGTTAATATGTTGCGTGTTTATTTGAGCAAGGAAGTTTTTTTGGGTCCACGTTTCATTCCTTTCCACTGTGAGAATGTTTTGTGGTGACCTAGTTCAAATTGTATTTCATCGACTTAGGAGATTATGAAGGCATGGATTTGTATAAGTAAAATTTGATTGTGTTCAATGAAAGCAAGTGTGGTGAATGTGAATCTAAAAATAATGATATTATGAATTATTGGAAAGTATAGCAGAGACACTAGATAGTGAGTTTCTTTTGGTGTGACTATTGGTGACAGTTATTTCAGTGGTGGATTCCCTTTCAGCATTCTTTTGGTAATGAGCCATTTTCTATTGGTAGTGAGCCTTTCTCATTTGGCAGTGAGCCTTTATATCTTTGGCCGTAATATCCAAGAAGTTAGTCCACTGATTTTGAGCCTTACCTGTAGTGAGCCCTTGTAAAAATCACCTTAACCAGTGTTTTATAATTGAGAATTAACATTCTTCATTGTTTTTCTCATCTTGGGTTTCGACGTAAATTCTGGTGTTCCTTGTGCATGGTGTTGTTAAGTTATTTCATGTTCATATCCATTTAATTGCAATCTAATTGATTTGAGTTTTCTTCAGGTTAATTAAGGTTAATAAAATTATTTTATAATAGATAATTCACCCCCCTCTCAGTTATCCAGATTGTTCTATAATTGGTATCAGAGCCTTGGTTCCTCGAAGAAGAGATTGACCGCTTGGGGTTGATCCAATGACACACAAACTGAAAATTTCTATGTTTGATGGATCTGACTATAGTTTCTGGAAAGTGGAGATAAGAGGTTACCTAATTTCTCTAGGGTACAAGACTTGGAAATTTGTTGAGACAAAATATGTTGAACTGAAAAATGGTCCTTCTAGTGCTGATGAGGTTTCAACCTATGAAGAGAATGAAAAGGAAAGGTATGCAACCTTTATTGATTTGTCTAAGATTGAGTTAACAAAATTTATTTCATTGGACACTTCTTATGATGTTTGGGAAAAGTTGAAAGAAATGATAGAGTCAAATTATCAAAGAAGTTGATCGCTAAGCGCATATATGAAAAGTTGAGGATGGAAGAAGGCAAGGATATAGTAACCTATTTTCAAAGAGTTGATAGTGTAGTAAATGAAGTCAAAAATCGAGGAGGCACTCTGACAGATGAAGATGTTATGGAGAAGATTTTGATGACCATATCAGAGAGCTACAATGACAAGATCTCATACATTGAGAAAGTTTATGATCCAAATAAATTCACCAAAGAGAAACTATTTGGTACCTTGACCATGTTTGAGATGAGAAATTTTGGAAAATAAAAGGAGAAATCTAAAACATCCTTCAAAGCCACAAAATAGAAGAAGATCTCGATAGTGAAATTTCATATGAGTTGGGAGAAAACTTCACAAGAAAATTGAAGAAAGGAACTAGCAAGTACAAAGGTATGCTACCTCTTAAATGCTTTAGATGTGGAAAGATTAGTCATTTAGAAAATAAATGTCTAGAGAAAAAGAATAAGGAAAAATTTAAAAAGATCAATAAGAAGGCTTATTATGTTAATGAGAATGCTTGTATTTCAGATGATGAATCAGACCATGAGGATTGTTTGTTTTTGGTAGAAATGGATGAACCTAGATTTGATATGTCTAATATTTTTCCAGAATCTAATGGTAACACTGAAGATGCATTATTTGTCAAAAGAAATAGAGATGAATGGTTGATTGGTAGTGGATGTTTGAATCATATGAATGGTGATAAAAGTAAGTTTGTAAAGCTTGAGAAATATGATGGAGGTTTTGTTAGATTTGGAGATGATAAAACAACATAGATTGTTGGAACTGGTTCTATTACCTTTGATGAAAACATAACATTAACAATGTTTACTAGGTGAATTATTTATATGTGAATTATTTATATCATAATCTTTTGAGTGTTGGATAGATGTGCGAGAATAGCTATAATGTTGTATTTCAGGACAATGGTTGTGAGATTCGGAAGAGTTTCAAAATTGTTATTGCAGAAGGAAAAAGAACAAGTGGGAATATGTATCAACTGGAAGGAGATACAAAGAGATGCCTATTTTCTCAAAGAAATGATAGTTGGCTCTGGCATCGAAGGATGTGTCATATCAACTTTGACAACTTGGTAAGGATAAGTTTAACAAGAGAAGTCAGAGATTTTCCAAGCCTGACCAAACCAGACAACATTATCTGCAAATGATGTCAAAAAGGAAAATAGACCAAAGGAACATTTTGAAGAAAAGAATTATCATCCACCAGATTGTTGGACCTTGTACACACTGACCTATGTGGTCCACCCAGAACAAGAAGCTTACAAGTTGAGATATATTTCATGCTCTTAATAGATAATTATTCCAAACTAACTTGGGTTACATTTCTAAGAGAAAAATCAGAGGCTCTAGAAAAATTCATGATTTTTAAGGCAAGTGTTGAGAATGAAGTTGATAGGAGAATCAAATGCTTGAGATTAGATAGAGGAGGAGAGTTTACTTATGATGAATTTGACAAGTTCTGTGAGAAATATGACATTAAAAGACAACTATTTTCCCCTATAATAGCACAACAGAATGGTGTGGTGGAAATAATGAATCGAACAGTTCAAGAAGTAGCCAAAATAATGATCATGGAAGCAGGTTTACTAGATAGAATCGATACACACAGTATTATACACTCTTAATAGAGTATTTTTTCGAAGGAAATATGGAAAGACATCATATGAGCTATGGTGTAGAATAGCTCCTATAGTAAAGTACTTCAAAAATTTTGGAAGAAAATTTTACATTCAGAGAGATGAGGACAATCTTGGAAAGTTAGACAACAGAGCTGGTGAAGGTATATTTTTGGGTTACTCTACAAGAAGCAAAGTGTACCGATGTTACAACAAGAGGATCAACAAGATAGTTGAAAGTGTGAATGTGAAAGTAGATGAAGATGTTCAAAGAAATCCTAATAGGAATACTAAATATGAATCATATAACTCAGATGACAAAGAAGAAAAGGATAAGAAAGAATAAGAAGAGAAAAAGGAGGCTTTGACAACTACAACCAAAAATCCAAGGTATGTACAGAGAAACCATTTAGAAAATTAGATTATTGGAGATAAGAATAAATGAATCATCACAAGAAGAAAAGAATCTCAAGAGAAAGTGTTACTATGTCTACTCTCGAAAACTGAGCCAAAGACTATGGAAGAAGCATGCAATGATCAGAATTGGGTGAAGGAAATGAAAGAAGAACTTGATTAGATAGAGAAAAATCAGACTTGGGAACTTGTTCCCAAACTGGTAGATATAAATATAATTAGAACAAAGTGGGTATTCTGGAACAAGCTAGACGAAAATGGAAAGTTAATGAGAAACAAGGAAATATTGGTTTGTAAAGGATACCCTTAGATCAAAGGTATTGATTTTGAAGAGACATATTCCCTTGTTGCCCAGATGGAAGCGATCTAGATATTCCTAGCTTTTGTAGATTTTAAGTATTTCAAAGTCTATCAAATGGATATAAAGTCTACATTCTTGAATGGAGAACTGAAGGAAGAAGTCTACATTGAGAAACTAGAGGGATTTACGTTTGAAAGTAACTTGGATGTTATTTACAGGTTGAAGAAAGATTTATATGGATTGAAGCAGGCTCCTAGAGCCTGCTATGGTAGATTAGACAAGTACTTGATTGGAAAAGTGTTTCAAAAGGGATCTTCTAACATCAACTTATACTATAGAATTTACTCAGATCAAAAATTGATTGTTGTGGTTTATGTTGATGACATAATTTTTGGAGGAGATGATGACATGTGTAGAAAATTTGTAGATAAAATGAAGAAAGAATTCAAAATGTCTATGATAGGTGAGTTGAATTTCTTCCTTGGATTACAAGTAAATCAGAATAGCAAAGGAATTTTCATTTCTCAATCACAGTATACCAAAGAATTATTAAATAAGTTTGGATTGGAGAACTCCAAACCAGTTTGTACACCTATCGTTACTAGATGTAAGTTGACAAAATAAGATGATTCACCTAAAGCTGATGCAAGTATGTACATGTCAATGATTGGAGGATTATTATATTTGACTGCTACTAGATGATACATTATGTATGTCATTTGTTTAGTAGCTAGATTTCAACAAGAACCAAAGGAATCACATGTTTTTGCAGTAAAAAGGATCTTTAGATATTTGAAGGGTACAAAAGATATCGGGCTATGGTATCCAAAGGATTCATATTTCAATTTTATGTCCTATACTGATGTTGATTGGGATAGGTGTGTTGATAACAGGAAGAGCACGAGTGGTGAAGCTTATTTCCTTGGCTCCTAGTTGGTTTCTTGGTCAAGCAAGAAAAAAATTTATTTATCTTTATCTATTGCTGAAGTTGAATACATTGCAACATCCTCATGTTGCACTCACGTAATGTGGATGAAACAAACACTAAAGGACATTGACATATCATTTGATGAACCGATCTCAATTATGTGTGATAATACAAATGCAATAAACATTTCTAAGAATCTGGTACAACACTCTAGAATGAAACATATATCAATCAGATATCACTTCTTGAGAGAGAATGTATTGGAGAATGAGGTGATACTTGAATATGTACCCAAAAAATAGCATATTATAGATATTTTCACAAAACCATTGAGCAAAGATACATTTGAGTATCTCTAGTAGAAGTTAGGGGTTCTTCCCCCTTTGGGTCTACAATAATTTACACCAGGGTATTCATTGGTCTAGGATATTATATTCTCACTCTTACCTGGATCAATGCTTGGTGGCTTCCTCATAGGGGGAGCGGAGTAAGTTTTTCAGAGGGGAGTATTTTCCCTTTTTCCTTGATGTTAAAGGGGGAGAAGAAAAGAGGTTCCTTAATGATGTTGATGTTTTTGTTGAGTTGTTTGGTTTTTCATTGATGAATGTTGCCATCAATGACAAAGGGGGATATTGTTGGAATGTGATG
Source organism: Sequoiadendron giganteum (assembly GCA_007115665.2). Taxonomy (NCBI): domain Eukaryota; kingdom Viridiplantae; phylum Streptophyta; class Pinopsida; order Cupressales; family Cupressaceae; genus Sequoiadendron; species Sequoiadendron giganteum. Next base: position 311,353,776 of record CM021109.1, read on the forward strand.
TTTTTTTTTGTCATTAATGGTCGTCATTGATGTCAAAATATCTTGGTTGATTGATTAAGGTTCAATTTTGATGCTTTGGTGATCCATATTGGTGTGCTTCGGATGTTGTGCTTTGATGATATATCTTTGGTAGTGCTTGTCCTGGTCCCATTCATTTTGCAACATAATGAGATACACTCTTATGGGTCTAGACCGGTCTGGAAATTGGATAATGTGCCCTGGAACATTATTTGAATTATATTATATTATATTCTTTGTTTCTGAATATCATGGTTAATATTTTTCATGTTAATTTGATCGAGGAGGTTTTGTTTGGTCCACATTTCATTCCTTTCCACTTTGGGAATTTTTTGCGGTGACCTAATTCAAATTGTGTTTGGCCAACTTAGGAGATTATGAAGGCATGGATTGGTATAAGTAAACATTGATTCTGTTTGATGAAAGTAAGTGTGGTGAATGTGAATCTAAGAATCTTGATATTGTGAAGTATGTGAAATTATACCAGAGACAACAAACCATGAGTTTCTTCCAATGTGACTATTAGTGACAATTATTTCAGTAGTGGGTTCCCTTTCATCTTTCTTCCAGTAGTGACCCTTTTTTTTAGGCAGTGAGCCTTTCTATCTTTGGTTGTAATAGTCAGGAAGTGAGCCCACCAATAGTGAGCCTTATCTACAGTGAGCACTTTGATAATGAACCTTTATAAAAATCACCTTAAACGATGTCACCTTAATCAGTTTTTTATAATTGAGAATTAGCATTCTTCGTGGTTTTTCACATCTTGGGTTTCCACATAAATTTTAGTGTTCCTTGTACATGGTGTTGTTAAGTGCTTTCATGTTCATATATGTTTAATTTCTATCTGATTGTCTTGATTTTACTCTATGTTAATTAAGGTTAATAAATATGTTTTATAATAATTGATTCACCCTCCCTCTCAGTTATTCAGACTGTTCTACAGACTCGCATGTTCCTTACTAGTTTCTTTGCATTATTTCTTTTTTTTCTTTTGTTTGATTGCATGTGCATGATGTGATCTCCTGTGATGTTTTGTTTGATGTTCCCTCTCTTTGTGCATTCCTCTATGTGTACCTTCATTCTTCTATATGTCATAAACCTTTTATCTTTTCACCTTTTAACTTTTTAATTTGTCTTGTGGTTTCCTTTAGGGGATGATGCAAGGCGTCAAGGCATTCATGTCTCTTCCACATTGACCCAAAATATTTTCTTTATCTTTTTCATTTGTCTTGTGTTTTCATTTTGGGGATGATGCAAGGCGTCAAGGTATTCATGTCTCTTCCATGTTGACCCAAAAGGATTTTTTTTTCTCTCTTTGTTTCATTCTTCTAGTTCTATGTGTATTTGGGGAATGATGATATATTTGAGCTCTCTAAAAATATTGTAGCAAGAACATACTAACCCCAAATCCATAGATACCTTATGTGTTTGGATTTTCATTTTTGGGGGCAACCCCTCTCTTTTCTATTGCATGATGTAGCTTCACTTGGAAACATATGACTTGGCATAGGGCTTTCCAAGTTAGATATGATGTCTTCTTTTTTTAGCATTTATCATTTGCTACTTTAAAGTATTTTCTCACAATATTTTTCTTAGAAATTTCTTTAAAGTGGGGGCAACATTAGCATTATTCTTTTAAAAATTTTTTCCTTTTCATGGTTCATGGTGCAGTCTTTTTACTTTATACGATGCGTATTTCACTTTGTGGATGACATTGGGTGTGATTTCATTCAAGAGTGTGATCTATCTTAGCATATTAAATTACTCTTAGTGGCTTGATGTGACACACTACATCCCCTAAGTTGTGAATCTTCTATTCTTTGATTATTCCTCTCTTGGAGACATTAGGCACAATGTTTCCTAAGTTAAGACCTAACATGAACTAAGAAAGACTCTTTTGAACATTCTTTACATTTTGCATTTGCATTTTCAGTTATATGGCCACCTTGCATAACACAACTTGCATGCCTGTAGAGCCATCTTGTTTGCTCATGAGCTCCAAGCATATGAATTTTTTCTTGTCTCATGAAGATTGAAAACCATTTGTTATGTGGTGCCTTATAAAAGTTATCAGGAGGTATAACTTTGGTATGGTTTAACAAGAAGTCGAACGAGGGAATGGCTTTCCCTTAGCCACTCACGTATGTGTGTGAACACATACCAGCTATGTGTGTATGTGTCTAACCTTCTTGGACTTCTCACCTAGTGGACAACCTGAAATTTTGTTGCCTCAGAGTGAGTATGCATTTTTAGACAAAATACCTAGATTTGATCCACATCATGATGCACAAAACGTCAAAGTTTGATATGCCCTTTCCTTTTTCATTTTGTTTCATTTTCTTTATGTATTTAGCAGTGCATGCTTGTGCTTTGTTTTTGCTCTTTATATAATTTTCATGTGTGTTCTTTTGTACCTATGTTGGTTTTCCATAGGACCTTGGTCCTGAGGGCTTGCACAACCCTCTTGATCATGGTTATCCTATCTTACTAGCATTGGTGCACTTGAACCCCTCTTGATCATGGCCATCCTCTCTTATTGGTGTTGGTGCATTTGGTATACTTTAGTGTGAGTTTCAAGCAAGTTCCTCCTCTCACTAAAGTGGGGGCTAGATGTAATGATGGAAAAAGGTCCCCCTAACTTAGCCTTGATTTAGTTTTATAATATGTCAACATATTCACATTAGGTCTTGGGCCCTTGTGAACTAAATGAGCTTATTGGTGCCTTATTTGGAGTGTTGTAACACGTTTTCACACTTTTCTAGTGTTTTATTTAATAATTGGGCTTTCTTATGCTTTAATTGTCCTTATTTTACACCCATAAGCCTCATTTAATGCATCTTTTCAAGGATAATCTTGACACAGATTAAAATCTAATCATAATTCAGGTGTTTTTAGCTTATGTGGCCCCGATTTAGTGATCTAGGACTCATTCTCCACCTTGGGCGAATGAGTCGAACCTAGGTTTTTGGGTCCTAAACCTAATTTCACACCTTTCTAATCATTTTTTAAAATGGTCCCATAAATAATGCCTAATGGGACTCATTCGCCACCTTGGGAAAATGAGTCCCGTGTGGCCCAAAATCAAAATTAATTCAAAATTTTGATGGGATTTTATCCTCCTAGATCTGATGTTGGCTTGTAATGTTGTAATTTTAGGAATTCTTGCATAATTAAGTATAAATACAAGTTTCTTTCACTCATTTTACACCTAGCAAGTTGAATGAGCATTCTTATAGAAAGTTTGAGTTCATAAGAGCATTCAAGTGTTTACAAGAGCCTTGAAGAGTCATCAAGAATAGATTATCAAGCCTTTTAGAGCAGCATTCAAGAATGATTTTGTTTTTGGAACTAACAATTGTGATGTAGGGTTTTCATGATTCAAGCTAGCATTTCATTCAAGATCTATCACATTCAAGTAAGAGTGAAGATCTACATCCATTGGAGCCATTTCATACATGTTTGTAGCCTCTTATTGCTAGGGTTTATGTGTGATTTGTAGGTTTAAATTGAAGATACATTAAGGAGCAAGGTTGGAGAAAGTTGTCAAAGTGCCTAAAAGTTGTCAAAGTTGTTATTAAGCATTGGAGAACATTGGAGAACACCTACAGGTTGATTTATAAAGATCGAGATACGAAAACCTAAAGAAGTAGATTGAGCATACTGGAAAGAGCAGGTTCAGATCCTAAAGTTTCAAAAAACCCTATCTAGATTGACTCACCACTTCGGCAAATGGGTCCCATTTTTGGTCAAAATTAAGATTTTTTCATATTCAGATACCCATTTGGGAGATTTTTATTCCTGCACAAAAACCCAGATTTTGAAATGATTTGACCAACTTGGTGAATAAGTCAGAATCAACATTAACGTCAAAATTTCTAGAATTTCAAACCTCCTTCTAGTCATCTTTAGATTCCCAAGTTCACACATTTCATCTTGTAGGTTTATGTTCTGTATTTCATTCATTTCTAGGTCATTAGTTAAAGTTTGCATTGAATTAGGGTTAAGCATTTCATTTTGCATTACATTTGTCTTTCCAAGCTCTAGCTTGGTGGTGAACCCTTCATTAGTTTATGTGTGAATATTAAAATGGAGGAATTAGTAAATTAAATCCAACACACATCAATGAAACGTCTTACATGAAAGAGATTGAAATAACAAGACAAAGTGCTATATCTACTCTTTAAAATCATTTAATTTCTCTCTAATCTTAAGGACACTCAAATTCACGCATGCTCTCATATTTCTTTATACGTTGCACATGAATTTATCAGATGGAAACCTAAGAGACGAGAATATTTATGAAATGCAAAGCTAAATGCCTTCATTAACATGTTTTTGTATATTTGTGGATATAAAAGACTAAATGATGGATGGAAATACTGTTGTGTAAATGATGTAAAGATTGCTGCTACTAATGAGATACAATTCTAAATGTAATGCTGAGATGAATTATATAAAACTAATGCAATTCCATGATTCTACAAAACAAATTTTTCATTATAACAATACTACAATGTAAATTCTAAATGCAAACTAAATATTCTAAACCAGTTCTCTCTAAATGCTAATATGATTCCTGTAGAGTAAGTTTTCTCAAAGATGTGTTTTGAAAAGTTGGAGGAAAAAGCTATATTTGTAGGATTTCCAAGGCATATTGTGATGTGGCAAGATTCAATGGTCAAGATTGTGATCCAGAGAGATTGAAAGTGGATGAAGAAGAAGTTATAGAGAATCATGGAGGTGGTTCCCTTTAATAGAACACTTTGCCAAGTGCTGGAGAGCATCAAAGGGAGGAAGAAGCCATTCGGTTCCAATCTTGTTAGGAGTTTGTTGATGAAAAATCATATTTAAAAAGTAGAAATATTTAAATTCATGTGACACATGCTGAGGTGGCAGATGAGGTGGAAGGAGGTTAGAAGAATATGTAGAAATGTGACAAAATTGAATTTTAAATTGAGAGGGAATTAATCGAATAAAACAAATTAGTTAGATTTGTTTATTTAATTAAATCAAGAGGGAAAATGATTTTAGATAGAAATAAATTAAAGAGTGAACTATATAAATAAATTTTGCAATTTATTTATAAGTAGAGGAAATTAAGATTTATTAATTAAATAACTATTATTTAATTAATCGATTGTCTTGATTGATTTTAGGTGTATACATTTTACCCCTCTTTGAAGTGATATGTTTACACATTGCTTCAAAGAAAAAATTTGATATGCCCCAGACGCTGATTTTTAGGTGATGATGGATATATGCCCCCTCGGGAGGCAAATCAGTGAATTTTTGAATTTTAGGATTTTTTGAATTTTTTAGAAAATTTTGATGATTTTGATGATTTCATAATTTTTAGCACATTTCAACTATTTATCTCCCAAAAATAATAGTGAAATTTTCCCCAGTTGAAGAATTGATTAATTTAGCCCCTTTTGAAAAATAAAATAAATAAATGTCACTTAATTGCCCACCTTAATCACCCTTTTTAATAGGTAAAAAGTGAAAAGTAAAGTCATTTGTGCATTTGCAACTTTGAAAATTTTGAGAGAGCGATTTTGAGAAAGTGGAGCAAGATGGCGATCCCCATTAATACACATCGATTCGAGCGCGTGCAACATCATAACCACCCGACAACATATGGACCTCCGATACGTACCTCGAGAAACCCTCTCATGATTTGTGAATTTCAAAATTCTTGCATTTTTCACATTTAAAAAATATTTTATACGTTTTATTACATTAGGTCACCGAAGTGGTGCATTCATAGACTGTAGTAGTACATTCAATTTTTCAGTGCATTGGGCTAGATTTTTAGTGCATCGGGTCAATGTTGTAGCACATAGGGACTATTAGCACATAGGGTGCATGAAGTAGCGCATATGTTTATTTCCCTAGCGCATAGGGTCTTTTGGTGCAACAATGTCAAGTTTCAGCATAATGGGTAGATTCTTTAGTGAATAGAAGGAATTAACACATTGATAGAGAGGTTTAGCACATCGATGAATTTCAATGGCGCATACATAGATTTGGCACATAGAGAAACTATTCTAGCACATTGGTAAATTTATCTGGTGCATTCATGGTTTTAGCGCATAGAGACCCTGTTCTAGCACATTCAGGCCAAATTGATGATTTTTAGATTAGACTCCCTGATTTTGATGATTTTTAATCATGTCAACCATCAATTAGCTATTGTGTGATGATGGTGATAGATTAGATGATAACTAACCTCATGATAGTTGAGGGTCAATGATTGATTTATGATAATCGACCTCATGATAGGTGAGGATCAATGATAAGTACTCATGAGATGTAATCAAAATGCCATCAGAGCTAGTTAGATTGATAGGTTGACTGATGTTTGATTGATTGATTGATTGATTTGATATGCTATGATGATAGGAGCCTTCATCTACCTTGATGTTGCAGGAGCGATTCCTGAGGACATGGGATTTGATACCGCATTTAGACTAGGTTGAGAGACATTTGATTGGATGGTGTGGGTTGAGTTCCTTGTTAGATATGCCCTAGATTAGGATTAATTGGGGACTCTTGATATCCTTAGCAGAGAGGTAGAATAGCAACCACAACACTTTCCATTTACCCACCAGTGAGATGACAGTCACACCAGAGGACGCTTATTGGATTTTGCGGATTTCAGTGATTTGAGATTTGGTTGTTTATGATGTCATCAAGAAGGGAGGGATTGATGCCCTAAGGAGAGTATTTGAGGATGACCATATCTGTGGTTATGAGATCTTGTGGCAAGATATGTTTTATGCTTATGCCACATTTACATGTGTGCTTGTAGCCAGATTTATTGGTGGATTCTTGTGTCCCAACCGTAGGTCGAAGGGACTGTTGGTTGGATGGGTTCAGATGCTAGAGAGCTTGATTCTTCATCAGACTTGATATGTCTGGGGATCCTACATGCTTGCTCACTTATACCATGTTCTTCAACAAGTTGTGTACCTTAGAGCCTCCAGTTTGTCAGTAGGGGTCACACTATTAAAGATATGGGCGTGGGAGCATATAGTTGTCACGAGGCCAGTTGTAGAGAGACAAAGGCCAGCTAAAAGACCTTATGTTCATGGTTACATAGGTCCAATTGTCCAGCATAAGCTAGGAAAACTAGAGTATTGGAGGAGGGTGTTCGATGACCTATATTCTATGATATGGAGGCCTTATCTAGATTGTGAGTGGTGGCCAGAGGATGATATAGAGATGCCATATGTATGTATAGCGAGATATCTAATTGGCAGGACACCATTTATCATTGAGAGATTCCTCCTAGGTAGAGTACACTGACAGTATGGCAAGCTACAGGGCATGCCCCAGGGAGTGGTTCACTATGCATGGTGGTGATAGGATATACCAGAGTGGGGTCCAATTTTTTCATATGAGGCCACCTACCTGGAGTACTATGGTTTGTAGTTGGTGATCTGGGAGTATCACTGAAATATTATAGAGTCTGCATGCTCTAAGGATTATGTACAATACTTTTTTAATCATCCATTTCCTCAGTTGTTGAGTCCAGATGAGCCAGTGCCCCTATTAGATGATGAGAAGAGGGCACCACATCTTGCACCTAGGCAGAGGAGAGGCGAAGGAGATGAGGAAGAGGAGGGGGAGGAGAGAAGTGACAGGGGAGACAGTGATGATGGCGGAGATGACGATGGAGATGATGATGGAGGTGGTGGCAAAGGTGGTGGTGGAAGAGGTGTAGCCTTTGATGTTAGAGATTTCATGGTGCCTCGATGGAGGAGATCCTTAGTTTTTGCAACACAACAACACATATATATTGGGGTTCCCTCACAACATCAACAAACATAGATAGATGCTTTGCAGGTGCAGGTACATAAATTGTAGGGATAGTTGGCCCAAGTGCATGCATTACTTACATAGGCACAGGGGTAGCTTCAGAGACAGGCATAAGCATTGGCATAGGTGCAAGCACATATAACTAATTTGATAGTCGAGAGGGATGTCGCCACACAACAAGATGAGTAGGAATTGGCCCTAGCAGACAGATTGCAGAGAGTGACAAAGGGGACCACTATGGGGGATATGATGAGAGAGGTTACCCAAGTCACCCAAGAGGCCGATTATTATCTGGGCTGATATCATCAGGTTGTGCCTGTAGAGAAGAGATTGAGCTATGTAGAGTCTATATCAGCACATAGCCACTCTCAGACTACCAACATGGGTGTGATTGGGCCACCACACTAATATCCTGGTCCAGACCCAGGTGCAAGTTCGTCAGGTACTGCAATATTTTTAGCAAGGCCAATGAGGTCTAGGGGGAGCACCTCATAGCTCCAATGCTTTGATATTTATTGTACTTTGATATATTTGATGATGTATACAACAATTTTTAGGCATTTATGATACTGCCACATTTTTTATGATGTATCTCCTCATATTATTAGACATCCCTGTACACTTGACATTATTATTTTAAGATTTATATGATATGTAGTTATGATGATTGATCTATATGATGTTTATGTAAACTAATAATGGATGCATTTAATTTCTATATTCTATTTTATATGTTATGTGATGGTTTATATGCTTATGTGATAATGATGTGTGAATGTGATGATGCTCATTTGATATTCATTTGTTGCTTATTTGATTATGACATGATTATGTATGGATGCAATGATGAGATGATCCTATGATGCTTTATGAATGATTTTGTATACTATGAAATAAATAATACTTTTATTATGATACAAGAGATGGATGCAATTATGCAAATGATATCGTATTTCCTGTGTTTTTTTTATTTTTCAAATACATATATGATCTAATGTATGAATGAATAACCGATGGTATGGATGGATGGATGAATGAGAAAAATTTTGCCGTGCACAATGCGTAGATATGATCTAATACATGGTTGAATGGTTTATGATTTCTTATGCAATGAATGGATGATTATTTATGAGAAATGATTTCATTTTGGGATTATTCTAATGTGAAATATGATGATGAATGCAAATGGATGAATCATGATAATGCTTTGTGAATAAATGGATCTTTTCAAATGTGAATGTATGATAAATGTATAAATATATAAATGGATGGCTTATGATGTCTAATGCATGAATGCATGATGATATGATTCATAATACATATGAATGATGATATGTTAATGAAATGTGATGCAATTTATTTTTGTATTTTTCTAATGCAAATATTATGATGCAATATATGGATGGATAGATGATATGCAAAATGCATGAGAAATGTGTGGATGAATGATTTTATGATAATGAATGGCCTACGAAAATGCTTTATTTTTGGATTTTTGTAATGCAAAGGTATGATGAATGCATGAAAAAATGTATGATATGATAATGTTTTCCAATGCAATGGTGAAAATTTAAATGCTTATGCAACTACATGTGAATGATCATGCAACTATATGAGGATGGTTATGCATTTATATGTGAATGATGTTTTTTTTTTATGATGTTCAGTATACTCAATCCGTTAAATAATAGGGATAACAGTATTTTTGAAAGTTGTTTCCAGCCTTGGAAAATCCCTAAATATAGATGAAAAACTAATATGGATGCAATCTAATCTATCATGCAAAACTAAGATACAATGTTTCCATTTTGTTGTTGTGCTTTTTATCATTATTGAACCTTTATTATACTGAAATTTAGTTCAAAAATTGATGGTATAACTAGACCATGATGACCTGAGTAAAACTTCCATACAACTTTCGTTGAGTTTGATAATGCAAGATGACACAAGCATCTAGGTATAATTGGACCAAGATGACCTGAGCATCACTTGTGTAAATAGACAAGAGTTAATCATTTCCCATGAAAATTCAGAATGTCATCAATGATACTTTGTAGAGCATGTCCCATGGAAATTTGCACAGTAGTAATGATTAGCTCACAAACATCAAACACAAAAAATATCATTCTCCTTCCTAGCCCCTCTATTCAGGAAATCATCGAGGTAATCCAGAGAAATGATAATGGCAATCAAGATACAACAATTGAACAAATGTGCTAAAGTGATCCAACCATGATTCAGAAGATGATCATCCAATGAGATTTGATTTTTTTTGTTTTTGATGTTGATTTGGATGGTTGATTGTTTGAATAATTCATGTTCAATGTTCAATTTGATGTTTTAGGGTGATTTTTGTTTTCATCGGGTTTGCATTGATGTCTGTTGTCTATTGTTTTAAGCTTAATGTTTATTTTCTCCCAGTGAGTTCAGGATTTTTCCCCTAGTGAGAAACAAACCAATTTATTACGGATATGCACAATGAAAACCAAGCCAAATTTGGACACGGCCACAACAACTGGATATGTTCATGAAGCTCATTTTATAACAGACATGTATATGTAATGATGGCAAAAGCGGATGATCAACACACATTCCAAATAGATGGAGAAGTCGATTCATCACAAATAGCACCTGTTTAGCATGTTTTCACCACTTGTTTTTATTGCACTTTTTCAGATTTTATGATTTTTTTGTTGTTACCAAGACACCTGTTTTCCAGGTTTTCACCAAGGTAACAATTTTTTTGATTTTTGAATTTTTTTTTGTATTTCTTCAGGAATTTTATACCATGCACTACATGGATTATGTGTAGAAATTTTTGAGATGAAGAATATTCATAGGTTCCTCAAATAGGTCCCCTTGAGGCATGGATAGTTGATATGCTCCTGATCTAAAGACTGATACAATGACAAAGGGTCCTAGCTAGTTTAGTCCAAACTTTCCCTTCTTCTCTTGATCTTGTTGATTGCATGGATTTTCCATCAATACCAAGTCACCCACCTGAAATTTTCTTGGTTTGATCTTGTGGTTATAACTTATTGACATTCTCTGTTGATATGCTTTCAAGTGATCAATTGCAAGCTGAGGACATTCATCCAATAGTTCCAACTCTTGTAGCCTAGATACCTGGTAGTCCTCATCTGAAATGATTCCTTTTGATTACATGTAGAGTGATGGTATTTCAACCTCAATAGGTAAAATAGCCTCTGATCCATAGACGATAGCATATGGTGTGGCTCCTGTCGGGATGCAGATGCTGGTGTGGTATGCCCACAAAGCAAGGTTTAGTTGAACATGCTAGTCACATCCAACATCATTGAAAATTTTCTTTAGAATTTTCAAGATGGTTTTGTTTGATGCATCCACTTGGTAATTCCCTTGAGGATAGTAAGGCGTAGAAAACGGATACTGGATATGAAACCTTTCATAAAGTTCTTTGACATCTTGATTCTTGAAAAGTCTACCATTTTCAGTGACCGTGGATTGAGCAATGCCATATCTACTGATGATGTAATTCAAAATGAAGGATGCAATTTTTTTACCAGTGATGGTAGTCAAAGGAACAACTTCAACCCACTTTGTGAAGTACTTAATAGCCGTGATAATGAATTTGTGCCCATTGGAAGAAGATGGATGGATTTTCCCCACAAGATCGGGTCCCCACTGACAAAAGGGCCAGGTTGATGCAAATGGTTGGAGTTATTATGTGGGTGCATGTATGAGGTTACCATGGATCTAACACTTCTTGTATTTCTTGAAAAACTAGAAAGACTCCTTCTCCATATTCAACCAGTAATATCCCAAACGAAGGAGTTTCTTCGCTAAGGTAAGACCACTTGAATGTGTTCCAAAAATAACCTCGTGAACTTCTTGTAAGGTCCTTTTAGACTCATTTCGTTCCAGACATCGAAGGGGAGTTCCATCAAGACCTCCTCAGTAAAGTAAATCCACGATAAGGGTGTGTCGGGCAGCTTGATAGATGAAGTTTTATTTTTGGTTTCATGATAATTCAGGCGAGAGGGTGTTATCTCTTAGATAGGCGTAGATCCTCCCATAGATTGAGGTATCAACATCAGTTAGGTGACATATGACTTGGTACTTGGGATTTTCATAGGGATGGGTGAACACTTGTTCCACCATGAACTCATAACAACTTCATTTATCTGGGATTTGTAATAGAGAAGCAATAGTGGCCATAGTGTCAGCAACTTTGTTATCCATTCTCAAAATTTGTTCAAATTTGATAATTAAAAATTATTTCTTAAAGTCATCAATCATTCTTTTATAGGGCATTAGTTTGTCATCCTTTGTCTGATAGTCATCATTGACTTGATTTATGATGAATTGATAATCTTTGTAGACTTGCAGCTCTATGATTTTCCACTCTACATCGATCTTGATACCAATGATGAGTGCTTCATATTTCACTACATTTTCAGTGCAGGGGAGCATCAGTATGCATGATTTTGGAATGGTATGCCTTTGAGGTGTGACAAAGAGAACTTAGGCCCCTAATCCATGTTGATTATATGATCCATCAAAATACAATACCCACTATTTTGCTGCTATGTTAAAGACATCAACATCTGGAAACTCAAAGTGTAGAGGGTGATCATCATGCAATGGTGCTTCAACTAGTTGTTCTGTGATGGATTTTCCATTGATGGCTTTCCTATCAACATACTAGATGTCAAACTCACTCATCATCATTACCCACTTTTCCAGCCTTCCTATTAGATTTGCCTTGTTGAGCAGATATTTTAATGGATCAATTTTGGCTATTAATTTGATGGTATGAGTTAGAATATAATGTTGTAATTGTTGAGTGGAGAACACTACTACTAGAAAATCCTTTTCATTGGATATTTAATTTATTTCATAGCCATTTAAGGTTCTGCTAATATAGTAGACTACCCTTTCTTTTCCTGTTGAATCCTCTTGTGCTAACAAAGCTCCCAATGATGCCTTGGTTGTTGCTATGTATAATAAGAGTGGTTTTCCTTCTATTAGTGGTACTAAGATAGGTGGAATAATTAGATATTGTTTCAATTGGTTGAAAGAAGCTTCACATTTCTCATCCCATCTAAAGGAGACATTCTTGTGTAGCAAGTGAGTGAAAGAATGGGGCTTATCGGCCAGTTGTGAGATGAATCTTCTGATTGACTGAAATATGCCTTGAATGGATCTTAGCTGATTGTTGTTCTTGGGAGGCAACATCTCCTTGATTTCTTTAACTTTCATGGGATCCACCTTAATTCCTTTTTCTGAAACTATATATCCCAAAATTTTTGCAGATGTTACCCCAAATACACATTTTTTTTGGTTCAGTCGCACATTGAATTTTTCCAGTCTAGTGAAGACTTTGTCTAGGATCTCTAGGTGTCCTTCTCTGGTGTATTATTTTTTAGAAAAATCATATACATAATATTCCATTAATGTGTGCATCATATCATGGAAGATTGTTGTGATGGCTCACTGATAAGTAGCTCCCACGTTCTTCAATCCAAAGGACATGATGTTCCAACATAATGTACTCCAGGGCAAACTGAAGGCTATTTTATCTTGATCCTCATGTGAAATTTTGATTTGGCTATATCTTGAGAAGCTAGCCATAAGTGAAAACATGGCATGTTCAACTATTAATTCCACGATGATGTCTATGTTGGGTAGAGAAAAATCATCCTTTAGGAAAGCTTTATTGAGATCTCTAAAATCTATGCAATCTGAATACTGTTGTCAGGTTTTGAATCTGGTAAAATGTTGGAGATCCACTCGGCATAATCAATTGGTCTGATGAACCCTACATCCAATAAATTTTTCAATTCTTCTTTCACTAAGAGGGAAATATGCGGATTCTTTTTCCTTAACTTTTTCTTTACTAGTTTTACTCCTAGTGGTAAAGATAAATAATGCATGATTAAATATGGATCCATCCCTAGCATGTCTGTGTAGGACAAGAAAATTTGACTTGTCGTTCTTCAAATAATTTGGTGAAGCTTGGTTTTTATTTTTCTATCAAGGATGTTGCTAAATGTGAAGCTTCGACCATGCCAATTTTGATGGATTGAGTGGGATCAATCAACACTTTAGATCTCTCTTGATTTTTTTGGGGGAGAGTGTCAAATCTCTCATCCTTTGGTGCCTCAGAGAATTTTTCCCCATTGGATGCACTCTTTATTTTTACTTTTTCTTGATCTAATACTACCATAGAATGTCTTTTACCATTAGATCAATTTCTTGTATTATTCATTTTGCAGCTGAGAGATTTGACACTCCCATGACTGGAAGCTTCATTGGAAAAGATGGGGATATCAAGAGGCTCGGTTTGGTCCCATTGGATAAGTTTGGGATGTACTAGAGGTAGGGAATTGTCGGATTGGTTTAAGTTAGAGGCAATGAGGGTCCTGATGGCAATGTCGTCAAGTAGTCCTATAGAAAATTCAAGGTCTCTGATGTAACTCTCCTCTGAATGATCTATCTCAGTAGGAGTCAGATAGTATTTTCTTGAGCCATGGATAGGTTGTGATCCAAATTCAAGTGGTCTTAACTCCGAACTTTGTACCTCCTCATGTGTGGGGGTATACTTTTGTATCACATCAATTCCCTTGTCATGAGAAGACTCTTCAGACAACGAATCCCACTCATATTCATTTGAGTCAGTTTCACACTTATCACTAGCCTGCAGTTGTAGGGTTCATTCAGTAACTTTCTTGGTGGCCTCTTCTTCCGTTTCCTCTTTATATCCTAGTCCTGTCTTGTCTTTTGGATTGGTTAAGATGGGTTGAATTGGTTCCACGATGCCTTATTTTCTCTTGTTGATAGGTACTTGTCCTTTATATCCCATTTTCTCCAAGATTGAAAACCCTTTGCCATATTGTGTTGTTTGTACATTTGTTGTTGTTGCTTGAGATTCGACTTCATCCTTGTAAAGCCAGTTCAAAATTTCTTTATCATCAGATTCCTCGGCTTGGGTACTTGCTTTTATGAATCTGCCATCAAAGAGTGTGATAGGTTGTGAAGACTATTGTGTTGAGGTTTATGGTTGACCATAGGACTTTAGGGAAGATAATTGTGAAAGACATAGGGATTGATCAATAGAATATTCACCCACACCTTTATCTTTGACTTGAACCTTTTTCTCATTTTTTTTGGACAAAGTGTTGAGTTGGGCTTCATGATTGGTGGATGTAGATGGGGTAGCTTCTTCATTTTTCTTAGGTTGTTTAGACAAGGAACTTGGTTGTCTTTATTCATTTGGGTACGTGGCGAGAAATTTTGACAAGGAATTTGATTGGCTTGAATCACCTAAGGTGGTAGATGGGGAATCAAGAGCTTCTTAGTTATGAGGCATAAAGACATCCTGGATCGACTTGTCGGTGTTGCAGTACTGAGGACTATTGGAGTCAGCTGGAATGGTTATTTCTTGTGCATTGCAAGGGAACTTCATACATTGATGGTAAGTTGAGGTGACTGTCTATATCTCATGGATCCAAGGATGACCGAAGAGTATATTGTATGTCAAGTCTTTATCCAAGACTTGACAAATTACATCTTATTGAATCGACCCCACCTGAATTGAAAACACAATTAGTCCCTTTGAAGCTCTTAGACTTCATCATCATAGGCTTTGATGGTGATATTTTTCCTTGAATCTATTTCATTCTCAGAGAATCCCAGTGCACAGACAAGTTTCAAAGTACATATATTGAGATTGACTCCTCCATCTATTAGGACACGCTTCACTCAAATTTTATGTATTAAGAATTCAATGTGAAGTGTTGCGTTATGGGGATGAGTGATGGATACATCATCTTGTTTCGAGAATGATAAGCAATGAGGTGCAATAAAATTCCCCACCATGGCTTGGAAGGTACAAACTTGCAAATCCATTGGTATGGTTATGTCCACTAGGGCCTTTCCAAAATTTCCTTGTTAGCGAGGGAAATCTTGAGGAGCTCTAATATATATATTTGTGTGGGGATCTTTTGGAGTTGATCGATAATGTTAAATTGATGTGACGAGGTGGTGAATATTTCGGATGTGCTCCCTTTTAAAAAATATTTGGATTGTGCCCTCGTGGTTGCATTTATGGGCACGATGTCTTGTTTCCCTTTGATTTTTATGACATTAATTTGGTTATCCACTAAAGCCATGTCTTGTTTGATGTTATGAACTTGATTAGATGTGTTATTGGTGTCATTGATTTAATTTTCAGCTATGATGGTGTCTTGTTCATGATGAATTGGAGCTTCATCGGTTTGATTGTTTGCTGCAATAATGTCTTCTGTGTCATTGATCTTAATGTCATTTGCCTGATCTTCAATGGCTGAAATATGAAAAATGATAGTATCGTGAACATAGTTTACATTTTTCCCTTTGTTGTTCATTGTAAAGGATTCCCCTTTGTCATAATTTGGTAAGGGATCCTTGAATGCACCATGATCAACATTCGTTTGGGGTCCTTCTATTTGTATGATATTTTGGTCTATCAAGTCTTGTACCTTGTGCTTTAATTGTATGCAATTATTTGTTAGATGGCCTTTACACCGATCAAATTCACAGTAATGAGCATCATTCCACCATGATGATTTCACTTTTGGCTCAAAACCTCGGGTGTCAGGTAAGGTGATAAGATTCTATGTAAGAATTTATTTCAATGTAGACTCGCATGATTGATGCAAATGTGTGAATTTCCTACGATTTGATGAAGTTTGATATGGTGGTGGTCGAGATGGGGTATTGTTTTGGTTATTGTTCTGATTGGCATTATGATTCACATTTTGATTGGGGGTTTGGTTGGTCTTAGATTCAACATGATTCCTAATAAATTGAAGACTGGTTTGGCATTATGTGTTTCATTTGGAGCATCATTATTAGTATTCTTGTATTTTTTCCAAAACTTTGGTTTATCATTGTTGTTATAGTTATTGGAGGAGTTAGCTGAGTTTTTTTCATTGTATATTTTTAAGACTCCTCTCTTGACCAAAGATTCTTTGATTTTGATTCCATTTTCAATTAGTTTCTCAAAGTTTGGTGGACATTGTAATTCAAGCCTATAACTTATATCATCATTTAAATTGTCAATGAACACTTCCATCTTTTCCTTTTCTGGTATAGCACTAGGATACCTTGCAAATGGTCTTCTCCACCTTTGTAAGAATACAAGAAATGATTCTCCCTTCTTTTTTTTTACATTGAAAAGGTCCTTCATTGTAATTTCATGTTGAATGTTATAAGAGTATTGGATTATAAATTTGTTGACCAATTCTTCAAAGGACTTGATCCCTGGGGGTAATTGTGAAAACCATTACATACATTATCCTCGCAAGCTTCATGGGAATAATCTCATCAAGTAAGTTTCCTCATGTGCGAATTCTAGGCTCATGGTTCAAAATTCCTTTATGTGATCTATAGGATCCGTTTTACCATTATATTTATCATATTTAGGGAATTCACAATGCTTGGGAAATGGGATCATGTTTACACTTTGATCAAAAGGGTACATGAATATGTCTTGTATCAAGTACATTTTTGTGGTTCCATTTTGCATATCGAGGAGTGGTTACAGATTTTTAAATTGATGAGTTAAGGCAGCCATTGGATCTATGTTTGGGGGATTAGTTTCAGTATTCTTGGGTTCTCCTTTCAATTGATTTACATAAAATTCATCTAGAAATTTGACACCTTGTTTAGCCAACATTAAAATGTATTTTTCTCCATCTCTTTCAAAAATATTTTCTAGGAATTTATGGAAATTTGGATCTTGTTGAGCTTGTTGGACATCTTCCTCATTTATTTCTTCAGTTTTAGGTGTGTGAAATTTATGGAATGGATTTTCCTCAGCTTCAGCCATGGTGTTTTGAGTTTCAAGTTCCTTTTCCTTGAGTTACTATCTATGTGATCTTGTTTGAACGAGCATACAAATGATGAAGATTGGCTAAGTGTTCGATCGTTGTTGGGGAGTACCAAAAGGACAAATTAAATCTGATTACACAACGTTCATTTTGGGATGAAGGATGATGAATCCTGATGGTGAAACTAAGCTATTAAATCAAAGATAGGTGTGATGATGAGTCACTTTTTAGATATTTGATCAAAGCTTAGGTAAAGGATTTTCACTTTTAAATGTTAGTTTCAACAAGTTTAAGACTTTGGGGCATGAAGAGGAAAGATTGTGAGCTAACAGGAATCCTCAATTCTGGTTCAAACTTAGTGAATAGGGGATAAATTTAGCTCTCTGGTTTATGAAATTACTGGATGCGCCAAAACAGTGAACAGATGCGCTAAGGGATGGTAGGGATGCACCAAAATATGGTTGATATGCATCATAGCAGTCAATGTATATGCTAGCAGAATGGATCGATGTGCTAGAAAAAGAAATGGATGCACTAGAGAAAGAAGTATATGTGCCAAAACAAAAAATGTATCCACTAGCAGAATGGATGGATGCGCCAGAACAACAAATGGATGCGCTAGCATAATGGATTGATGGGCTAGAACAACAAATGTATGCACTAGAAGAATGGATGGATGCACTAGAACATCAAATGGATGTGCTAGTAGAATGGATCGATGCACTAGAATAGAAAATGTATGCACTAGCAGAATGGATGGATGTGCCAAAATAGAAAATGGATTCGGTAGTTTGAAATATGTTCTCTTTTTTTGATAGTTTGATTGATTTTTTTTTGTTTTCTGGCAGGGAATTTTATTGTTTGCTTGGATGTTCTTTTGAATCAATGGTTGTACATTTCTGTGTGTGATGTTTTTTTTGAAATTTGTTTTAATAACACACATGTAAGACACATCAAACAAGTACAATTCCTAAGGCTATGTTGAAAAGTATTTACTGGATTCCCACTTAGATTTTACTCCAACTGTGCTTACTTTTAGCGGATGATGAGAGGATTGAACACACTAGCTACCCCTTGCATTGCACTCACTTCTTGGGTCATCCAAGCCTCAGTTCTCATGAATCTCCCATGATGAACTTCTCATCTCTACTAAAATCCACAAGAAAATGGGACGACTTCAGAGGTTATACCTCTTGCAACAACAAATAGAAAATTGATTTTGACATACTATAACAAAAGGGTTCTAGTATAGGAATTTATTTTGTGGGGGATCATCCATATGGCAAGAGACCATTGTTTCCCTTCTTGTCAGAACAATCCTCATGATACTTGAACTTTCCTCAAGTACCCACACTTATATACTAGGTGTAATTCACTTGGCTTTAGCATTTTCCTTGTTGGATCATTCCCTTAGGGTGATTACCTCTTGTCCCACCAAGGTAGACCCTCTAAGGATTAAACTGCAAAAATAAAAATAATGGGCATGTTTTTTTGGTCACCCAATTAAGGGGAGAGCATATCCCTACCATTCAACAATCACAATAGACATGTTGTTCAATTATCCCCTAATTAAGCTATGTTCCTAACTTAATCAAAAGAAACAATAATAAACCCCTGCAATCAAATGTTAGTAGTTTCAGATTTTATCCTCCTAGATCTGATGTTGGCTTGTAGTGTTGTAATTTCAATAATTCTTGCATAGTTAAGTATAACTACAAGTTTTTTTCACTCATTTTACACCTAGCAAGTTGAATGAGCATTCTTATAGAAAGTTTGAGTTCATAAGAGCATTCAAGTGTTTACAAGAGCCTTGAAGAGTCTTCAATAATACATTATCAAGCCTTTTAGAGCAACATTCAAGCATCAAGAATCATGTCAAATATTTCATGCATCATGTTTGTTTTGGAGCTAAAAATTTTGATTTAGGGTTTTCATGATTCAAGCTATCATTTCATTCAAGATCTATCACCTTCAAGAAAGAGTGAAGATCTACATCCATTGGATCCATTTCATACATGTTTGTAACCTCTTATTGCTAGGGTTTATGTGTGATTTGTAGGTTTAAATTGAAGATACATTAAGGAGCAAGGTTGGCGAAAGTTATCAAAGTGCCTAAAAGTTCTCAAAGTTGTTATTAAGCATTGGAGAACATTGGAGAGCACCTCTAGGTTGATTTATAGAGATTTAGATATGAAAACCTAAAGAAGTAGATTGAGCAGACTAAGAAGAGAAAGTTCAAATTCTAAGGTTTCAAAAAACCCTATCTAGATTGATTCACCACTTCTGGAAAATGAGTCCCAATTTCGGTCAATATTAATATTTTTGCATATTCGAATACCCATTTGCAAGATTCATGTCCTCACACAAAAACCCAGATTTTGGACTGATTTGACCAACTTGGAAAATGAGACCCAATCAAAATTAAAGTAAAAATTTCTAGCATTTTAGACCTCCTTCTAGTCATCTTCAAATTCCCAAGTGCACACATTTCATCTTGTAGCTTTTTGTTTTGTATTTCATTAATTTCTAGGTCATTAGTTAAAGTTTGCATTGAATTAGGGTTAAGCATTTCATTTGTCTTTCCAAGCTCTAGCTTGGTGGTGAACCCCTCATTAGTTTATGTGTGAATATTAAAATGGAGGAATTAGTAAAGTAAATCCAACACACATCAACGAAATGTCTTACATGAAAGAGATTGAAATAACAAGACAAACTACTATATCTACTCTTTAAAATCATTTCATTGCTCTCTAATCTTAAGGAACCTCAAATTCATGCATGCTCTCATATTTATTTATATGTTGCACATGAATTTATCAAATGGCAACCTAAGAGACGAAAAGATTTATGAAATGCAAAGCTAAATGCCTACATTAACATGTTTTTGTATATTTTTGGATATAAAAGACTAAATGATGGATGAAATTATTGCTATGTAAATGATGTAAAGATTGTTGCTACTAATGAGATGCAATTCTAAACGTAATTTTAAGATTAATTCTATAAAACTAATGCAATTCCATGATTCTACAAAAGAAGTTTTCTATTATAACAATACTACAATGTAAATGCTAAATGCAAACTAAAGATTCTAAACCAATTCTCTCTAAATGCTAATATGATTCATGTAGAGTAAGTTTTCTCAAGGATGTGTTGTGAAAAGCTAGAGGAAGAAGTTGTATTTATAGGATTTCCAAGGCATATTGTGATGTGGCAAGATTCAACGATCAAGGTTGTGATCCAAAGAGATTGACGATGGAGGAAGAAGAAGTTAGAGAGAATCATGGAGGTGGTTCCCTTTAATAGAACACTTTGCCAAGTGTTGAAGAGCATCAAAGGGAGGAAGAAGCCATGTGTTTCCAATATTGTTAGGAGTTTGTTGATGGAAATTCCTATTTAGAAAATAGAAATATTTAAATTCATGTGACACATGTTGAGGTGGCAGATGAGGTGGAAGGAGGTTAGAAGAATATGTAGAAATGTGACAAAATTGAAAGAAAAATTGAATTTTAAATTGAGAGGGAATTAATCAAATAAAAAAAATTAGTTAGATTTGTTTATTTAATTAAATCAAGAAGGAAAATTATTTTAGATAGAAATAAATTAAAGAGTGAACTATATAAATAAATTTTCCAATTTATTTATAAGTAGAGGAAATTAAGATTTATTAATTAAATAACTAGTATTTAATTAATTGATTATCTTGACCGATTTTAGGTGGATATAGTTTACATTCAGCCTCTAGGACAACCCTATTGCAAGATCTCTTTCTCCTTTACATTGATATCTCTACGGTTATCCTTGAATGAAATTAGAAAGTGGGTGTTCTCTATGTACTAAACCATACGATAAAATCCAAACCCCATTTTATTTCATTTTAGTAATTAAACCAAATGATGAGATAATGAAATGTAGGCATGAAACATGAACCAAAGATCATGAATCATGGACAATGATACCTTGAATTATGCCTTGTAAATGATGTCTTGTAAATCTGCAACTCATCATGAAATGGCCATGAAGGATGTAGATCTTGATCATCACAATAGGTGTAGAACAATGCTTGATCTTGGATCTTCAATGCTACATCACAACACTAGCTCAATAAAATTCTTGATGTTTGATAATATTGGCATGATAATGGATCTTCAATTTTTGGAACAATTGATGAAGAATTCTACCCTTGAATGCCTTAAAAATAATCTTGAATGCTCTCTAGATGATCTTGTGAAGTCTTGGAATTCTTAACTCTTGAATTTTTAACTTGATAATATGTAGGACTTATGAAATAATGGTTTTAAAACTAATTTATATAGGCAATCCATCTAATATCTCGTGTAGTAGATCCTAGAGGTCGACATGCATGAAATTTGAACTTCAAACCTAATTTTTCCTACTCAAAACCTTAAAAATAGGCCAAATGTGACTCATACACCACTAGTGGTGTATGGGTCATACCTAGATGGGAATAATACACCCAAGGTGGCATATGGGTCCCATAGGGCCTATTTGAAGAGAGAGAATGTTCAAGAGTGAAGAAATTAAGTTTATATGAGGTCTATGTTAGGATTTTGGTAAAAATATGCTTTAAGATGCATAATATAGGGTCATAGGAGCCTATTAATAATGATATAAATGTAATAAATGCAAGGGGGCCCATATTTAAATGTGAAAGTGAATAAAAATACTTTACAACATCAAATTAAAGAAAAATAGGTCTATTTAGCTTTAAAGGGCCTAAAATCCCATGTGAATGTGTAAAACACATTACAACACTAGACTAGGTCCATTTAATTTATAAGCCTCCTAAATTTAATGTTAAGGTGCAAATAAATAAACTTTACAACACTAAATTAAGGAAAAAATTTAGGTTTATTTGGCTTTAAAAGGGCTAAAAGCCTAATGTGGATGTATAAAACACATCACAACACTAGATCAAGGTGATATTAAGTCCGACTTATCATTAATTATTCCCAAATTAGGTGAAATTATACCATTTCCAAGGGCATAAAATTTCCATCATTACACACCTATCAAGAAATTATCCCAAGTTGAATGAAGAAGACTATTGATATTATGTTGCAAGAAGTCATTGGAAACATTCAAATAAAAAACTCTAAACTCTGAAGTAGCAATAGATGCAAGGACAAAAGAGTGGTCTCAAATAGAAGATGTATGTCCTCAATAGTGTCATCTATATCCAAGATGAATAACTCTACAAAAAAATAAGAGATTTCTGGTAGAAATTTGTCCCAATGAACTAAATCCAGAAGACATAATTGATATTGTTGCATTGAATCACTGAAGGCTCTCAAAGAAGCATCTCTAGAATATGAAGTTGCAATAGGTGATTTTGATGTAATCTCAACATGAGGATGATAAGTAAGAGAAGTCTCTATTTCATTTGAATGTTCAAGAAATGCATAATACTTAAGATCCTTTAAATTAGCATCATCAAATGGTATATCATTTGTATCATCAAGTGGAATGAGGCAATCTATAGTAGAATCATCTAGGAATGGAGAAGCATGAGGGTCTCCAAAACATCTCCCAAATCTTGGTCCAAAGTGTGTGGGGAAATTCAATGTTCGCTATAACCAACATAGTGTAAGTATCAACACGAGAAGTAATGATTCCTAATACATGATAAATTCTATTACCCCATAATTATTTCCTTCTAGGTGTTTTCGGTTCAGGCATGAGCCCATAAAGGTAGGAAATTTTTTTTATCCATTTGAGATGGGTCATAATTCATTTTTACAATACTCATAATTATCCTTATCCAAAATTATCATAGAAGGATGCGTAGAAAAACCCATGACACAATCCTAAAATTATTACAAAAGAACACCAAAAAAGAAAACGAATAAACTCCCACCATTTTTACTAGTATCAAAAACCACCCCCCCAAATATTACAAGGTTGGCACTTTATAATTCAATGTGTTTACAAATCCTTTTCCAAGATACAATTCTCAATAGGCTCAAAATAGCCAAAATTAAAAAATATTATACAAAATGAACATAAAATAAAACCTAGAAAAATTAGTCGTATGGATGTGTATTTCTCTTCAACACCTTTCCAATGCCTATTTTTTCTAAAAAGTAGAGCATTGGGGTGAAATTTATTGAATTTTGAAGAAATTTGCACCAAATAGATTCAACTTGCATTATTTGGTAGAAAATGGAAAAATTCATTTGAATACTTATATGGATGGAAAGTGCTCATCTCCAACTTTTAGATGATATCTTGTTTGCAGAAAATAAACACTCTGGAAAAAAGTTATGATTTTTTTTTTTAAATGGCTAAATTTAGCTTGTAGTGACGGCCCTCCCAGTAAAATAATTTATTCATCTTAAATAGACAAATTTTATATGAGAATTTGGGTTTTTGGTCTTGAATGTAATGTTAAGGTCCGTTTGAACCAAAAAATGCTTCAATAAAAAGTTGTTCAATAGATCCGAGCTTCAAACCCCCATTTGCAATTGTGTCAAATGATTTCCAATTTGGATGAAATAAAAGCCAATATTTACTTTCTTGATCCTTCTAAACATGTTGGAATAATAAAAAATGCAACCAATATAACCAAAAATGTTGCAATTACCTAGATCTCACAAAACACATATACAATATGAACATTTTATTAGATCTTTACAAATCCTTTTTGATTCTCTAGATCATTCAAAACAAAAAAAATAAGAGCATATGAGAATTTACAAGATATTTACAAGAAACTCAATCTCTCAATCAAGAATTTATGAACTTATATTTATCAAAATAAATGCTTCGATACTATGTTAGAAATCTGAAATAGATTGAATAACCCAAGGAATTTTTTAAAGCAAAATCAAAGTTACATAATATTTTTCAAAATTAGGGTTCTCTATGCATTTTTTATAGAATTGTTTTTGAAATTTCGATGTGACAATATTGCATTAAGAGATTCCAAGCTAAAAATATACACTAAAAATAATGCAAGAAGATGAATTCAAATACAAGCTACTTGTAGTGATTTTATATAGAACTAAGGAGAGGATGTATGTGGTGAATCCAACCAATAGGAATTAACCACCAAAAGTAGATATGGACCACCAAAAGTGGAAAGTGTTCCACCCTTTAAGTGGATAACACATCACTTATCCCCTAGTAATAAACTCACTTTATTATCCTAAGAAAACTTAATAAAAGTGTAGGAAAAACCTAGGACTAAAAGAAAATAAATTAACCCACTAGGAAAATAAAAATCTACACCAACAGGTTATTGTTGGCTTACAATTATTTTTATACGTAGAGATTAGTCAAAAGGTGTGGTGCATGTAAAAAATGCTTTGGAAAACTAAAATATTTTGGATAATTGTGTTTAAGGTCCATGACTTTAAAAACTTGTTTCCAATAGTGAGGCATAGATTTCATTGGAGAGATTATACATAAATCTTAGTTAGATTTTAACTGCCACAAATTAATTCACCGGGTGGATTCAGGAAATTCCTACAAGAAGGGAAATAAGCATGGTAGTTGCAAGATTTGTTTTAGAGGACATCATTATAGGCTTTGGAGTTCCAATCAGGGTAATCACAAACAATGAAATGTGCTTCAAATATGAAGAATTTACAACTTTTTGTGACAATTATGAGGTTAATATTTCTTACTCATCTCATATCATCCCTAAAGTAATTAATAATCAGAATCAAATAATAAGAGCTTGATGAAAATTATGAAAATAATGATAGGAAATAATAAGAAATCTTGGGACTCAAAGTTAAAACTTTCACTATGGGTTGATAGAATTACAATGAAAAAATCTATTAGGAAATCTCTATAAGAATTGGTTTATGTTTTAGATACTAGAACTCCTATAAATAATCTACTACCAATTTATAGATTCATGCAAGAATATGATGATAATGTTGAAGATGCCATGACTAGCAAGATAAATCAATTTATTGAATTAGATGAATCATTGAGGTCTACATAAAGAGTCAATATTAGATAGAAACATGTAAAGTACTTATTTGATAGGAAGGCATCAAGTATAAAATTCAAAGATGATGATCTTGTGTTTATTTGGAGCACTAAGATTTAGGACAAGGGACTAGCCCATATATGATCATAAATACTCATGGTCAAGATTATTACTTCTTGTAGAATCTCAAAGGTGAATTTTAGGAATTACTAGTGTATGGATAGTTTCTATAACCTTATTTCACTTAAAATAGGTCTCACCCATGTACACTATATTTTATGTAAATTATTTGTATAGTCATTCTATTTTTTTCTTGTGTCTCTACTTGGTATGCCCTTGGATTTTTGAATCCTTACTATGTTTTGCAAAAACATACATCCACAACTAGAGCCACTAGTAGTACTTTTTCAAAATTAGGGTTATCTATGCATTTTTTATAGAGTTGTTTTTTTGCCTTGGTTCAAAAACCCGAAACCCTTTGTGCTTAGTTGATTTTAAAAAAAAATTATGTTGACTTGTTGTGTTTGTTTGTTGGTCTAGGTAACCTTTAGTTATCTATTTATGGAATGTGCTTTATGTGAATCGCTTAAGTTCCCTTTGAAGGGTTGGCCCCATTATTTTGATTAATAGGGAAAAATAGGTTTTGAAGGGACCCAAAACCCTTTACATCAAAATTATACTAGGAAAACATATGGGATAGGAAAAATAACAACCATCAAACATCTAAACAATAGAAAACTAAAATACCTTACACAGGGACACAAAGAAATTATCTCAATTTTTTAAAGTTTTTAACATATGTTCAATTATGATTACATCACATATGAAAAGGTTATTATGAGATCATAGTAAAGTCTATATTTAATCCCATAACATCCTGATATATTGACATGTGTACATGTGTGTGAGTGTTCATTCTTGTCATGATATATTCTCATATCCCATACCTTTATGGTAGGCCCAAGTTTTAAAATTTAATTCTAAAAAATCATGAAATGTATTTCTCTATTTGACCATTCATTGGTCAAATATTTTTTTTATTTGTAGCTCTAAAGAATATTTTTTCTAGTTCATGGTTCCCTTCTTTTATGCATTATTTAAATAGTTTTAACATATCCAAAATTTTCTATGATATGAACATGTGACCTATGTAAAGTAATTCACATATCGCTTAGGGTAAAATAATTTCATTGGATCACACTTCTCAAGTTCATCATGGGTTCATAATGAAGGTCCTTTTAGAAAGTGTGAAGCCCTGAAAATCAAATCTATGTCCTTGATCTGCTAAAGTATTTTTGGTCAAGTGATATTTTTTATGTCATGGGATCATAAGGTGTGATTGATCTTCAAGCTACGAATGTACAAAATACAACCAAATGAAATCAACATCTCTCCAAATGGAAAAATACTATTTGATCACATTAACAAGGTTAATCATGAGTTTTGATGATGTCACACTCTCTACTATGAAAATATGTGATAGAATGCCACATTAGTTGAGTTATTTCTCTATCATAATTTATTTTCATGTTGTGAGTTTTCAAGGCCTAGAATGTTTGAGACAATGATAAAGTGCAAGTAGGATAACTGTTCATATGGGGCCATAGTGATGATTGAAGGAAGGAATTTTCATGGAATTAAAGATGAAAGGTTTTCAAATATGAAAATAAGTGATAGTCATTGATATGTTCTACCAATGGAGATCTACGATCAAAATTCAAAGTTGCAAAAATGGATATGCACGAACTAGTGGTTCAAGTGTATGAGATTTAATGGTGAAATCCATTGTTATCAGTTGATTTTTCCTTAATTTTTGGCATAATTACATTTATATAATTTTTTTGAAGTTTTCAGAGTAGCTCTACATGAAGAATATTCAAAATTAAATTTGGTTGAGAATTTGTAAAAAAACTAGGGTTTTCATTTAAGTGGTACAAGTAAGTAATAATTGATTGACCTAGTGTTGAATTTTCTTTGTGTACATGGCAATTCTAGTCTCCTAGGGTTTAATTATTGTAAAATAATTTATTTGAAGGCTTTCAATGTACTAAACTCCTTAGAACAAGGGTAGAATTTTCAAAATTACTTAGGAACCCTAGCTTTGTTAAAACCTAAAATCTTAACCCTACTAAAGATGGTTGAAACTTCTAAGGGAGTTAAAAAGAGGCTTGGATGATGATGTCATTTTTGCAAGGTATGAGACCTTGGTCTCCTTATGTTGTGAGGAAAAGCGCTTGGGTTTGTGACATGGCTAAACCACCTCTCGTGTATTCATTGACTTTGGTGGTTGTATCAAGCATTAATAGGTCAATATTTTTGTGCAACAATAACCGCTTGTGCAAAAAAAAGCTATTGACCCCCTCCAAATGTGTTATGTAGTCATTTCCAATAAAAATTTGTACTAGGTATGGAAAATTGATCAAACTATACTCCAATTTTATGAGTTCTTCCATACTAACATTTAACTAGTCAACATCAACCTCACCCTCCTTATTTATCTTACTATACATGGGAGTGAGGAGGTTGGAAAAATTTGATCTCCATTTTGCACATGCCACTATTTCCCCCTCATTGACCAAAATTAGAACCATATGGAGTTCACCAAAACCCTCAAAGGTATTAAGCTACCTTTTAATTAAATATCTATATCTAATCATGTAATCCAAACAATATGACTCCTTCAAAATGTCAGATATCAAGCTACCATCAAAATTTGAATTGCTAACCAAAAATCTGAAGATATCTACTCCTTGGGACCACTTGAGTTGTGTTCATTTCAATCTCATCCATATCTAGTTGTGAGAAGAAAAAGCATCATTCAATTGTGCATAACTATGCCACACCTTATCTACATGGGAGAGGATTCTAGACAACCTATAAACAATAAAGTTTTCCACCAAATCAGATTTCTTCTTTGTTGATGCTTCCTTTGCTGACCTGACCTCTGAGGTGCTATGTTTCATCTTCTCCTCAAGTTCCTTAATCTCTACCTCTAATTTATTTATGTTATGTGAGGCCCAAGAATCCTTTATTTTATGTGGAGGGGGCAATGACCCCTAGATTGCATTGAGCCTTTCCTCAAGGTTTCTAATTAGGGAATTTTCCCTATCTAGATTACCTTGCAACTTCCTAACAATTGCCTCTATGAAAATAGTTGCATTGAATGTTAAAAAAGTTTCCTATGTAGCACTTGTGTCTCCAAATCTCCTGAAAACAATATGCCATGTAAGCTCATTTGGGTTGGATATGACTTGTGGCATGTTAGTATTAGGTAAAATTGACCAAATATTTAAGGTCTCATGTCTAGGGTGGAATACAAACCCAAAGTATAGATTTTCAGCTTGTTCTTTTGACCTGAAAATTGGATCCTCACCTTGATGTTTCCTTGTTGCATCAAAATAAATGATTGAGGAAATATCCTGGCATGGCAACAATAGATGTAGAAGTTGTGAAAGCCAACTTCACAGACCCTGAAGATCACCTGCATGCAAATAACCTGTCATAGAAGAAGACATGGAGACAAAAAGCAAGGGTGCTCTGAAAGCTGAAAATTGTATAAATCAAAGAGTGGTAATAATACAATGAATCAATCCTTAAGAGAGGAGATCATGCAAAACCTCAAAGTAACCCTAAAAGGTAAACATTTAATAATTAATATAATTATTAAATGTCACATAATGCAAACTAAAGTGAAATATTAAGAGAGGAATACATGCAACTTAATTAACACAATTAAGTTAAAATCTTTACTCTAACACCCCCCCTTAAGATGAGCAAGAGTGCAGCTAAAAACATGTGCAAGAAAGAAAAGTTAACTACAATGCATGAAAGGAAACATGGGTCCTGGCAACTAGGCCTGATCACATACCCATCTACAAAAGAAATGCAAACTAAATGAAATGGGGTAAAGGAGAAAACCCAGTGGGAACAAAAATCCTCCGCAAAATAGAATCCAAAGAAGGAATGCAATGCACTAATGAAAGAAGGATAGGAGGTGGATTACATGATACCTCCCATACACAACTTCTATCATATAAGTACATGTACAATGGTCTCCATAGGAGAGATAGAAAGAGAGAAGAAGGCCCCCCCACAATGAATAAACTCCTGTCACAATGGTATATGCCTGATGTAGAATCCAAAAAGAGATCCTGAAGCGGAAAATGATATTCCTCCCCTTGGGAAGAAATGGATCCAAAGGATGATGAGGAAGAAACCTACAAAGAGTGATGAACCAATCTATCTCAAGATGTGTGCCATGATCGGATGCTAAAGAATCTCTTTGTCTGAACTAAAACAAATGATGCCAAATCCAAAATGATGTGAAGAATCTTGAAATGCAACCTCTGAATGCACTGATAATGGTGGGTGTACAGTGATAACCTGACTGCCAAGGTAGAGGAGATGAATGTCCTCATAAGAATCCTCCAAATCTGCAATATAAGACTCAACAAACAAGAAAGATATATCTAAAACATAAGAGTCCAAAGTAGTTATGTCTAGAAGATGTATGATTCCCTGTTGCACTGAATCAGGAATAATAGGAGATGTTGATGAAGTCTCAGTCTGAAGAGTAGGAACTGTGAGACAAGTATTTGATCCATCGGAACATGTAAGGGTGTCTAAATACTCAAGCTCCTCTAAAGTATCATGATCAAAGGGTGTATTCTCTCTCCAAGCAATGGGTAAGAGACAATCTGAAGCAGGATCCTCTGGGAATGGAGAGAGATTGGGGTCTCCATAGATCTCCCAAAGACGTGTCCAAAGTGGGTGAGGACAATCAATGTCTGATATAGCCAACATAATGTCATGATCAACACTAGACAATATAAGTCCTACTATGTGATCTCTAATGATATCCCATGCTAATTTTCCCTCTGAAGTGGCTGGTTCAGGTATGAGATCATACAAATAAGGAAAAATATTAAGCCACCTACAATGTGTAAGTATACCCTTTTCCCATGACTCATAATTACCCCGTTCTAGAATAACAACTGAAGGGTGAGTAGAAAAACCCATGATAACTCTTCAAATGAAAAAAACTAATAAATCGGACCATACTGCATTTAGATCAAATTAATATAACCCATCCCATGCAAACAAAACCCATGTAGGTGCCAGAACGTCCAAGTAATTGAGCAAAGTGTAAAAACACACAAAGCTGATTAAATTTACCTGGTAAATTTTTTGATAAAATAGACTGCAGATCTAGAAACAGAACTACATCTTTCCAACACCTATTCGTTTACGCAAAACAAAGTTCAGAAGCAAAAGAGACACCCCTGAGAGTGAAAAACACAAGTTTTGACTTTAACTGGCAAAAAGGACTACAAAACAGCAAAATCAGAAAAAATAACTAGCACCACTGGAACGGTGCCAGAACCTGCTTTTGGGCAATATCTCATTTTCACAAAATAGAGATCATATGCAAAAAATATGCCTGATTTCGTGCAAGTTGCTCAAAAGGGTTTAAATTATTTTTTTACACATCCCTCAGGGGCTAAGATCTTCGGCCCCTGGTCACATTCACGACCAGGGGGTTGGCAGCTAGGTGTTGGGCGCGCAGCCCCTAGTTCTGCATATGACCCTGGTGCTGGTAGGGTAAGCCCTCAGGGGCTGTCAGCAGGGTGCTAGTCACCCACACGATCTGGGGCTAGGCAAGTTAAGCTAGCGAGGGCTGCACAGTCCATCGGCGGTGGGCCGATGGCTCTGCTCAACTCGGTGGTGCCTAGGTGACTGTTGGGTGGCGGCTAAGCGGTGCCCGGGTCAACACTAGTAGCACAATTTTTTAAAAAAAAAATCAATTAAATTTTATTTTTTTTGTATTTTTCTGCATCGAAACTCATGCTGGGGAGGCCGTACGACCTCTCTATCAATTTTTTTTGGCCTCTCCGATCAAATTTGTCCGAAATGGATGAATGAACAATTGCTTTTGGGGTTTTGGGCTGCTACGGACTCAATGGCGAGGTCGGTTTGGGCTCAAAATGTGCCAATCAAATAAGTGATTCCCCTGATCAAAAAACAAAACCCCAAATCCTTGAAGCTCCAAAAACCTTCAGAAGCTGAACATGAAGTAGCAGGTCTGGAGCTCTGATACCATGTAGAAGTTATGAAATCCAAATTCATAGACCTCTAAGATCACCTACATGCAAATAACCTATCATAGAAAGAAGAGATGGAGACAAAAAAGAAAGGGTGCTCTGAAAGCTGAGAGTTGTATTAATCAGAGAGAGGTAATAATACAATGAATCAACCCTTAAGAAAGGAGATCATGCAAAACCTAAAAGTAACCCTAATAGTTAAACATTTAATAATTAATATAATTGTTAAATGTCACATAATGCAAACTAAAGTGAAATATTAAGAGAGGAATAAAGGCAACTTAATTAACACAATTAAGTTAAAGCCTTTACTCTAACAGTAGACATCCTGCCTTCTTCACCAACTCCCTTACTCTCTCAGGAGTCATTCCCTCCATCTCTTGCTTTACCATTTTCTAAAACTCGTCAATGGTGGTGTTTTTCTCCTACTTAGAGAAGCTACTTATTGTAGGATTTGAGAAATGCAAATCCATAGAACTCGATCAATACCTGCATGCAAAAGACTTGTCACAGAGAAAGAGAGAGATCAAGACAAGGGTTTGGCTCTCACAATGTGCAAGATGTATTCCAGAAAAATGAAAATAGAGCATAAATAAAATACAAGAGATCGATCCTTATAAAAGGAGATCAAAACCTAAAAGGAAAACCTAACCCTAAAGGTGAGTGCATTTAATAATTAATATTAATTATTAAATGACTAATATGTGTGCAAGGCGAAATCTTAAGAGGAGAGTAAAGTTAATTAATTACTTTACTCTAACACCCCCCCTTAAGATAAGCAAGAGTGCAGCTACAGACTAGTGCAAGAAAGCAAAAGAACTACAGTGCAAGAAAGTAAAATTGGGTCCCGGCAACTAGGCCTGATCAGGTACCCAAGTACAAGGAAATCTCTATGAAACGGAGAAAAGGAGAAAACCCAGTGGGAAAAAACTCCTCTCCAAAAAGAGATGCAAAAAGAAAGTACAAATGAAATGTCTCAAGAGACTCTCTCAAGAACATATGCAGATATACAATCAGATACCCCCCCATGAGAGAGAGTGGAGACTCCAAAGCCCCCCCAGAATGAGAGAACCCCTGTGCCAATGATCAAACCGATGTGTCGCCTCGGAGGAAGAAACAGATCCAATGGTCGAAGATGAGGAAATCCCTGGATGTGAGGTGAAAATGGAAGTCCTAGATGATGCGCACTGAAGAACGAAACATCAACATGAGTGTATGAAAAACAAAATGGTGAATCAAACAACTCAAGATGATCCTGAAATGGAATCTCCAATGAAGAAGGGATAACAGGTGTGCTGAATCTGTCATCTATGAGGAAAGGAATATCCTCAGATATGGCCTCAACAACTACACTTGATGGCTCGATGAGTGGAGCAACAATGTCAGTCACAACTGAAGAGGTATCCTGCTGAACAAATGTAATCTCAATAGGAGGAAGAGGAGTAGAAGTCTCAACACTAGTCTCATGAACAGATGGAAGAACACATAAGTTCAAGTGACCGAACTTCTCCTCAGATACTGCATGCTCTCTTGTAGAAAGAGAGGGAGATGGTGGACCAAAGTGTGTGAATGCATACAATCGGGAAGAATGATCAACTGTCCCTGTTGCAACAATGTTGCCAGTCTGAATGTCTCTGATGTGCACTGAATCAGGTGTGAACTCAACTGTCTTCCCTGTCCCACTGTGAGCAATCTGATAGATGGAGAGAAGGTTAGTGGACAAAGATGGAACACATAGTACATCATTGAATGTACCGTCATCAATATCGATAGAACCTTTCCCACATACACTCATATAAGTGTTATTACCCATCAATATGTGTGGTGAGGACGCAGCCTCGAAAGATGAGAACATGTCCTGAGAAGATGCCATATGGTGTGAAGCACCTGAATCCAGTAGCCATCTAGATGAATGTGAACTGGTGGTTGCACATAATGCATGACCCTTATGTGGGGCCTGTCCATCTATCTGGAATGATGGTGAAGAAGAAGACCCGCCTGAAGTAGATGAAGAAGAGTGATGAATATGGTTCTTCTCAAGAAGAGCTGTCAAATCTGAAACCTGTTTTGCATATCCATCTATCTTCTTCTCATAACACTTGGACTCATCATGTCCTAGCTTAGTGCAATAAGCACACTTAGGTCTATCTTTCTTCGATGATTCCCCCTTAGGAGAAGGTGAATCAGAAGTCTTCTGTGAACTAGAATCCTTCCAATGCTCTGTGGTCTGTGGTTTCTGTTTCTGCTTCTGCTTCTGCTTCCCCTGATATGACTGTGCTACCAATGCTTGGTGCGGTGATCCTGTGAGAGCATCCAACTGTGATATCTTAGCCTGCTCTCGTGTCAAACGATCACAAAACACCTCAAAAGAAGGCATGGTAAAACGTGCACCCAAGGCATCCATAGTGGAATGGAAGGTAGATGAGAATATCTAAAAGTTCCCATGAAGTTTTGACAAAATCAGGTAAATACACTCTGTATCAGTCTTAACCTTACCACAACCCTGTAGAAGAGATCTTTGTTGTTTGAATTTCGTCAGAAAGTCCTCAATGGAGGGAAAAGAATCAGGTACAAGTGAAGTCAACTCTGCCTCAATCTGCAATGCTCTAAACTCGTTGATAGTGCCAAAAAGTCCCTCAAACTTGGTCCAATAGGCCCTAGGTGTGAGACACCCTTCAAGATGAAACAGGAGACTGTCTGAAATGTGCAAAGCAATCAATCCCATAGCCTGATCCATATTGTTCCTGTGCTGCATAACCTCAAAGGCGCGAGTCAATGGAGGCTGAACCGCATCCAAACAGGACCATAACCCTCGAGACTGAAGAAGTGTCATCATGCGACCCTTCCAAGTGTGATAATTATGCGGTGTGAGAAGCTCAATAGATCTGTCGGCCATGCTGTGAACTGTGCCTCAACTGCTCTGAATGTGTTTTTTTATTATTATTTAGTGGTCTTTCAGAACTAGACAGAAGATGCAGAAGGGGTTTGTTTGTTTTGTTTTGGTGTTTATAGATTCTGGTTTTCTGATGTAGATGACAGAAAGCAAGAAAAAACACCCCCCCACAATGCAAAAATCCAATCCCCAGTACAAACTGAAAGCCATAAAACAATAAAAAGTAGTAATTGGTATGAGACAAATCTCTGAGTACCTGAAGAATTTTCTGGTGAAATAAATTGCAGATCTGGAAAGAGCACAGAACCACCTTTCCGATGCCTATTCGCTTTCGAAAAACGGAGCAAAAACGAGCAAGTTATGCCCCTCGGAGTGCAAAAGGCTCATCTGAATTTGACTGCGAAAAACTATAGCCAAACTGAAAAATTTTCAAAAATTTCCTGCACCATCAGAACGGTACCGGAACCAGCTTTCCGTCGATATCTTGTTTTTGCAAAACGGAGATCGTATGCAAAAAATACGCCCGATTTTGTGCAAGTAGTTCAAAAGGGTTTTGAAAATATTTCACAGCCCTTAAGGGCTTAAAAAACTTCGGCCCCTGGTCACATGGCCGACCAGGGGTCCTGGCGCATAGGTGGTGGCGCGCAGGTGGCTGGTGGCTGGCCGGAAGTCGAAAATCGGCTGAGTCTCGAAGGTGAACCGGGCGGATGCCGGTGGCCCGGCGGGGCCGGATTGGTAAGCAGGCGTATCGGGTTGATTATTTGGCGAAAATAATTTTTTTGAATTTCGTTTTTGTTTTTTTTTTTTTTTTTCCAATTTTTGACCTCGGTCTGCGTGCCCTGGGGCCGTACGGCCGTAGGGTAAAAAAATTTTGCTTCCCTGAACGACTGTAGTCAAAATCGACGAATGAACAGTCGATTTAAGGGTTTTTGGACGCTGCGAACTCAACGGTGAGGTCCGTTTGAGCTCAAAGTGTACCAAAAAAAAAGGAAACCCCCTAAGCCAAGATAAATCTGAAAACAAAAAACAGATCTAATGCAACCAAACTTAGATCTCTAAATCTTTCAAAAACTGAACAAGCTGCAGCAGATCTGGCTCTGATACCATGTAGGATTTGAGAAATGCAAATCCATAGAACCCGATCAATACCTGCATGCAAAAGAATTGTCACAGAGAAAGAGAGAGATCAAGACAAGGGTTTGGCTCTCACAATGTGCAAGATGTATTCCAAAAAAATGAAAATAGAGCATAAATAAAATACAAGAGATCGATCCTTATAAAAGGAGATCAAAACCTAAAAGGAAAACCTAACCCTAAAGGTGAGTGCATTTAATAATTAATATTAATTATTAAATGACTAATATGTGTGCAAGGCGAAATCTTAAGAGGAGAGTAAAGTTAATTAATTACTTTACTCTAACACTTATAGTGAGGCTATCCCTCAACTCTTGTCCCTTGTTCTTGAGGACTAGGTCCTTGAACTCCTGGGTGTTGATAAATGCCTCATCATTCAAAAAATCCTAGCTGGTCCTTGCTCAGATGTCATTTATGAAATCTCCACCTATCTCAAAATTGATGATCAACCTATCATTTTTTACCTCTCAATAAGTATCCTAGGAGGAGGAAGTTACTATTGGATCACCAATGCATCTTCATCCATCTCCTCAAGATCAATTAGGTAGTCAACCAAAGACCCAATAGTTGGTTCAATAACCTATAATGGGATTATTGGTTGGGGGCTTCAGGGTACTTTTTCTCTAGATGAAGATTAAGCACCTAAATTTCCTAGATGCATCTATGGGACATTATCAAACAACTAGCCATAAATAGAAAGCATAGTCATCATCCTAACTATGGGGTCCCTTATTTATAGGAATGGTCCTCTGAAGGATGGGTCAACCTTCATCCTTTTGTTTTGTGTAATTTAGATCTTGACCCATAGCTCCCTTCTCTTGATTTATTAGCTCTCTGAGGAGAAACTCCTAATTAGGTCTTCAATGTTATCACGTACATGATGATAGGTTGACAATTTGTAGATACCCCTCTCTTTGTTGATGAAGCCTTTTGGATCAAATCTTCTAAATTTGTCTACCTTTAATTTGTAGGGGAGCAATTTCTCTGGTATTAGCTCCATACCATCCCTACTTAGTGCTATGAAATCTAAAAATTCTATTGTAGTAGGAAGAAGTGCATGCTTCTTATTGTTACTGAAATGAATCTTATCAGATTCATTTAGTTACCACATGATCTCAAGAAAGGCCAATATTTCAGGGAAATCCTTAGGAAGCACATGGGGTGCAACTAGGGTGAAACTAGGGTCCCAAAAAATCTAATCATTATATCATTTGAATAGAATAACCAATCACCCTAGTTGTGATCAATCTTCTTCTCTGGGGTGAGTTCAAGAGGCCTCAAGAATTTTCTTATCTCCTATGACAAACCCCAATCAATGGGGAGACCTAGCCCCTTCCTTAGAGGTTTGACAAAAAACTCCTCAAAATTAGCATAGTTGGAATTCTTGTAGTCCTTGTCCCATAAGTATGTCCATTCTTGGAATGGTAACAACACATTATTTTTCCTTGTGGCCCCTTATTTGCAATTGTGGTGGCCATAATTGTAATCTTGCATACAATATCATATCTAGAAGAAGATAATACCGCTTGAAGCTTAAAGTACCAAAAGGATCCCTCTTGATTGCACAAAGGAACATGTGAAATTGGTGAGAAAAATACACCACAAAGTCACAGGGTCTATTGATATCCCTACTTTGAATGTCTACTAAAAAAACCATCACATTTACAAGGATCTAGATCTGGTTATCCATCCCAAAGACCCGCATCAATGAAAAAATAGTCTTTTGAAATTAGGGCTTGAAGATGTCATAGGAAAAAGGCTCTGAACCACCCCTGCCAAACCTTTGAAACTCTTTTCTTGGCCCCTTTGTCCTAAAGTAGGGCAACCACCTAACCCTATAATTGTCCTTATTTCTCTCATACTCTATGTTCAATGCACCAACGTCAATTGGCAAGCGTGAATTAGGGTCTAATTGAAATACCCAACATACTTGGTATGTATCTAATGGCAATAATATTTGGCCATTGGTGGTGAATAATGACCTGTAATTGGGTTCGTATGTCATGGTCAACCGCCTTATCAATTCTTCATTCATGAAGACATTCCACCAGTTTGCCCAATCTAAGGTTCCAAATGTTACAAATTGTTTTTTCTTTATAGGCCTTCCTATATGCATACTTGAACAATGCATATCCTTCATCCATAATGATGGGGTCTCTATATCCACTACCCCAATCCATGAGCTTGCCTATAACACCACCGAACCCTGGACCAACCTTTGGTCTCTTTGATGACCTTGACAATAAATCAATTATTTAATCCTTCAACAGTATTCTCTTCCCAATCAAATTTCCAACCATTTTGTGGAATTACAGTGGGCTATGGTTTATACTACTAACTAGGTTTTTATAGCATTTATACCTAATAAAGGATTTGAGAAAAAATTCAGTAGCGTATACCCCTAATTCTTCACTATTTTATGGTTTTGAACTAACAACAATCTTCCCTACACCTTGAACTTTGCTTGAATTTAACTAACAAGGTCAATTTACTTACTTTTTTGAAACACCACAAAAAACCCTAATTAGCACCAAAAAACCCTTGTTTGATCCGAAAACTATAGCAACTTGTTTAATTACCTTAGCATTTGTGAGAGAAATGAATTTTGACAAGTAATCTATCCTCAACATCATGAATTTGGTAGATAAAAAATACAATCCCATCTGCCATTACTTCCTTTGCATTCTTGAACATGTGACCCATGAGAGACATTTATCAAGTTTGAATATGGACCATATATCTTCAGATCAACGACCATTAGGCTAGTTTGAATTTTCCTATGTAAAGTGGCAGCCTCATTTTATCGTCATGTGGATAGATGTCACCATTTCACTCATTCACAAAGGGTGAATATGACAAAAATGTGCCTCTAGTGATAGAAGAGATCGCCATGAAGCACTAAGATACCGACACTTGTTGTATACACCTAAAATTGGTCTGGATAATTTAATTAATTAAATATACATTATTTAATTAATAACCCCTTCTAATTCAACTACTTATAAATAAATTCTAAATTTATTTATATAGTTCACATCTTCTAATTCTTCTATCTTAAAACACATTCTTCTAATTTTAATTAAATAAACAAATTTGAATAGTTTGTTTTATTTAATTATCTTTCCTCTCACTAAAATTAAATCCTAAATTTAATTTTATTCACATGTTTACATCTTTTCCCCTTTTCACTTCATCATGTGTCTCAACAAATTGAATATTCCAAAGATTTAATTTGGGTATTTATCCTCAACAAATGTTGAAACAAACTTGAGACACTTGACTCTTCTATTTCATTTCTTCTCCTCTACACTTGGCAGATTGTTTTCATGCAAGAGAAAACTCACCATATTTCTCTCTAATTTCTTCATCCTCCACCTTTCATCAATCCAAATTAAATCTAAACCGTTGGTTTCTGCCACATAATTTTATGCCCTGGAAAATGTATAAATACAACCTCATTCTACAACAAATGGATCTCAACTTTGAGAAAAATTACTCTACAAAAATTCTATTAGAGAATTTAAGAATTTGTGAGAATTTGAGCATTTAGAAATTAGTAATTAGAAGCATAATAGTTTAGAATCATGGCTTTAGAATTAGCTGCATTTTGATTTATGTAGTTTCAAATCACTTTCATCAATAGTATCACAACACCATTATCATAACATTACATCATATAGTTTATTAATTAGCATGTAGGAATAGATTTATTGCATTTCCAGCATCTTATTCTTCAGGTTGTCATTCTAAAATTCATAGTGCATACAAAATCTGAGGGCCATTATGATTTAATGAATCCTTGATGATAGAGAACAATGGGACAGTTTTAGGGAATTTGTTGTGTTTCAATTCAATTAGATTTTTGATTTTGAATTCTCTAATATAATACATTTCATTGATTGTGTGTTCTTTTATTACTTATTTATAATTTTTACCTAACTCACATGATACATTTTGGCACCCACCGTGGGGACTAGCCCTGTTTTTATTAATGTTTTCTGGAAAGTGTGTTTACAGGTTAAGATGTGAAATTTTCTAATGCAAC
The DNA here is from genome assembly GCA_007115665.2 of Sequoiadendron giganteum. Lineage (NCBI taxonomy): Eukaryota > Viridiplantae > Streptophyta > Pinopsida > Cupressales > Cupressaceae > Sequoiadendron > Sequoiadendron giganteum. Next base: position 311,393,605 of record CM021109.1, read on the forward strand.
CATGAGTTCTTTCAACACATACAAAACATATTCGGGCACATCCGGTCCCTATTACGGTGCATCCAACCCATCTTTCAGTGCATCTGGCTCATATTTTAGTGCATTCAAGGGTGCTTAATACACTCATCAAAGACAATTATCTAAAACTACTGACGATATCTATAGGGGCTAGAGTTTTTTTATTGTCTTCTTTTGATCAAGTTAGGCACTTATATAATTAGAAGGTTAATGAACCCCTTGTTTATTGTTCTTGTAAAGTGATAGGCCTATAATCTCCCCTTCATTGGGTGACCAAAATTTTAGACTCATTCTTTTATGCTTTTTTAACACCTTTAGAAGGCTTGTTGTAGTGGGAAAAAGTACTCACCCTACGAGAATGACATAAGTGGGAACAACTAAAGCCAACTTTTCCGACCCACTATAATCAAAAGTGAATTTGGGGAAACCCACAATTCAATGGTAGTGTGCAAAGATAACCATCCCCAAAGCCTTTGTTCTAAAGTTTGGGAGGTCTCCTGAGGGAGTTTATCATTTGTCGCACCGAATAGAAACCCTTACTATGAACCTTAAGTGTAGAAGCCAACCTAGTCAGTCTCTGAAAATTTTCTATATCACAGTGCAAGGGGAGGGAAGAATCTTCCCCCAAGATACTCTCACCATATAACTATTAGGTATTACTGGCCAAAAGTGGAGGATTTGACTTTGGTTAAGACCCAGGAAAGGCAAAAAGATGGGCGCCCTCTAGGGGGTGACACAACTGTGTGAGCTGACATAGTTGTAAGATGTGGGATGTGATATTTTAAATGAACTTTTAACATTAGAAAAGTGTTTCATCTATTTTATCTTGTGCTAGACCTGTGGAAATCAAAGGAATCAAACCAAATTCTTGAACACACACTTAATGTTTTAGTTCCTAGGCTAGAAACAATTGTCTTACAACTTGCTTCTATGTTTGAAGTCATAATCCAAGAAATCATCCATTTAAGAACACTTAATTCACAAGATTCACAGACAATATAACCAAACAAATAATCATTGATCAGAAAATTACTCCCTGGAAATATCCATTTCACTGATAAAAAGAAAAATAACCAGACAAACTATCAAAACAATCAACACTTTCCAGATTAGCGCATGCATTCCCTGTTTCAGTGCATTGAGCTTGTCTTCTGGCACATTTGAGTCATTTACCAACACATATAGTCCATTTCCTAGCACATATGGGGCCTTTTCTAACGCATTTGTTCAACTTTCCAACACATTTACTCATCCATTTAGCACATTCACCAATAGAGAATTGAGTTGAAATCATGTCTAGGGGAATTCTAGCGTATCACTAGCTTGCTTTAGCACATCTTTAGCGCATATTTCCCATTTTTTGGTGCATCTGAGTCATTTTCTGGTACATATGTCCCATCTTTTAGTGCATTCAGTCCTTATTCTGGCACATTTCATCCATTTTCTGGTGCATTGAGTCCATTTTATGGCGCATCTAGGGGACAGTCTAGCACATCCAGGCCATATTTTAGCACATCTATTCCATCTTTTAGCACATCAGTACCCTATTTTAATGCATCTAATTAATTCAAAACCAAAGAGAAAAATTCATTGTCTGTCTGAAAATTTAACTCACATTTCAGGATCCTTTTCAAAATAGAGCCATTCCTCAGTCATAACAATGTCTTAAACTTCATGAAACTGTTCATTACAAGTGAAATTATTCAAACTAAACTAAGATCCACCATCTTAAAGTGTCTAAATCATCAAACACATATGATTGTAAAGCAAAGTTTCATCATTAGGATTTATCATCCTCCATCACGAAAAAAAGGTGTATAATCAGACTTAACTTAGTCTCATCAATAGAATTTTTCATTCTATTTGACTTAATTATTATCCTTGACACTCTTCCAAACAAAGATCCAAGTTTAGTGAAAATTATAGCATTTGTATGCTCATTTTAACAAGGTCACAAAAGAAAAAAACTTGAGCAAAAGGAAATTGAAACTCAAAACACCATGGTTGAAGGTGAAGAAAATCCATTTCATAGATTAACTTGAAGGTGATGAAATAACTAAGGAAGATGTCCAAACTGCATAAAAAGATCCTAACTTCCATAAATTCATGGAGAAAGTTTTGGAAAAATATGGAGAAAAATACTTGTTAATGTTGGCTAAACAAGGTGTTAAATTGGTTGATGACTTTGATGTTACTCAACTGAAAGGAACACCAAAAGGATTGAAACTAATCCACCAAACATAGATCGGGTGGTTGCTTTGACTAATCAAATGAGAAATCTCCAACAAAAAATTCAAGACATGCAAAGAGGAAACACAAAAAGATACTTGATACAAGACATTTTCCCATGTCCTTTTGATCTGGATATGAACATGCTACCCTTTCCTAAGCATTTTGAATTCCCAAAGTCTGATAAATATAATGGTAAAACTGATCTCATAGATCATGTGAGGGAATTTCGAACAATGAGCTTATAGTTTGCGCATGAGGAAACTTACTTGATGATATTTTTCCCACAAAGCTTGGGTGGACAATGTATGCAATGGTTTTCACAACTTCCACTCGGTGTAAGATCCTTTGAAGAATTGGTTAACAAATTCATTACTCAATACTCTTACAACATCCAACATGAAATTACCATGAAGGACCTTTGCAATAAAAATAGAAAAAGGGTGAATCATTTCTCATATTTTTACAAAGATGGAGAAAATTGTTTGCAAGATATGCTCGTCCCATACCTGAAAAGGAAAAGAAGGAAATATTCATTGACAATCTAAATGATGATATGAGCTATAGACTTGAATTACAATGCCCACCCACCTTTGAGAAAATTATTGAAAAGGAAATTAAAATTGAAGAAGCCTTGGTCAAGAGAGGAGTTTTAAAAATCTACAATGAAGGATCAAATAATTCAGACTCTTTCAATCATTACCCCAACAATGATAAACCAAAATTCTGGAAACATAATGAAAATGTTGGTAATAATGATGCTACAACTAAAACACAAAATGAAAAACCCATATTTAACTTGACAGTAGCTACCACCAAGACCAATCAAAACAATAACCAAAACACCAATCAAAATGCTAATCAAAAAAACAATCAAAACAATGTTGAATCTAAACCACTACCATTTCAAAAACCATCGAATTGAAGAAGGTTCACACCTTTGGAACAACCACTCGAATCAACATTAAGAGAGCTTATCGCACATAGACTTGTAACATTACTAGAAGCAAGAGATTGGGAACCAAGAGTTAAACCATCTTGGTGGAATGATGCCTACTACTATGATTTTTATCAAAATAAAGGACACAAAAAAATGACTACATGTAATTGAAACATTTGGTACAAGATTTGATTGATAAGAAGAAAATAATTTTGGAAGGACCTCAAACAAACAATGATCATGGAGTGTTCAAGAATCCTTTGCCAAATTATGAGAAGGGAGAATCTTCCTCTGCAAATGGCAAAGGCAAAAATGTGAATTATGTTTATGACACCACTATCCTTCATATTTTAACAGTTGAGGATCAAACTAATGGCACTAAAATTAATGACAAACAAAATGTTGTTTCAGATGATAATCAAACTCATGACGTTGTTACAATTGAAAATCAGCTTAATGACATCAATATCAACCTCAAATCAAACCAAATCAATGATATTATACCATTAAATTTGATCACAAACATTGTTGCAACTGATAATCATATTAATGTCATTAAAATAAGGGAAAAACAAGACCATCAATCATTCAATACAACCACAAGAGGACATGCCAAAGTAATATTGAAAGGAGCTACATCTAAAACACCTGCTGCCCCTTCAACTCAATAAAACATAGTTGATCAATTGTAGAAAATACCAGCTCACAAGGAGATTCGAGAACAAGCTCTAGTAGCCACCACAGTACCAAATAATTTGCAAGTTTGTCAATTTTAGGCTATGGTGGGACACTTGATCACACCTCATTGCCTATCATTTTTCAAACATGATGGTGTATCACTTACCCACCCACAAAATGATGCCCTCCACATTGAGGTTCTAATTCACAAAAACTGGTTCAACCGTGTTCTAATAGATGGAGGAGTGGGTCTAAATATCTACACTTTAAAACTTATCTGTGTGCTTGGATATCCTGAAAATGCCATTGATGCCAGAAGAAACATCACTATAAAAGCCTATGATTATGAAGAGAGATCCTCCCACAGATTGATTGTGTTACCAATTCAAGTGCGGCTAATTGTGAAAGATATAGTTTGCCAAGTGTTAGACAAGGAGCTGACATACAATATACTCTTGGGATGTCCTTGGATTCATAAAATTCAAGTAGTGTTGTCAACATATCATCAATGTTTGAAATTTGATTTTAATGGACAAGAAATCACTATTACAGTTAATTCCAACAATCCTCAATATTGCAACACACTCAAAATAGTCTAGGATAATTTTGTGCCACATGACAGAAAAGCTCACACTCCTGGTTCATCAAATAGTGAAAGATAACTAAATTTTGTGTCAAAATGGGTTGACAAGAAGGGTCAGTCAAAGGATAAGGGTATCAATGATTCTTCTTCATTAGGTAAAGAAAGTCAATTAAATTCTTCATCAAATCAGCTTGAGGAAAAGGTTTAGTCAAAAGACAAAGGCGTTGGTTATTCTTCTCCATCAAATCAGGAAAGTCAACTCAATTCATTATCAAATCAGTTCGAGAAGAAGATCCAATTGAAAGACAAAGGAATGGGTGAATATTCAATTGAGAATTCCTTGTGCCTTTCATAGTTACTACCTTCACTGAGATCCTATGGACAACCATCAACATTAAGAAAAACATCTTCACAACCAATCACACTCTTTGATGGTAGATTTATAAAAGCAAGCACTCAAGCTGATGAATCTGAGGATAAAGAAATTTTAAATTGGCTATAAAAAGATGAAGAACAATCACAAGCATCAACTTCCAATGTCCAAATAGAATAGTATGATAAAGGGAAAAAAATCTTAGAGAAGATGGGGTATGGAGGACAAGGTCCTATCGAAAAAATAAAAGAGGGTATTGTAGAACCAATCCAGCCTCTCACACTCCATGCAAAAGACAAGACAGGGCTAGGCTACAAAGAAGAAACAAAGGAAGACATAAAAGAGAGGGTTGTTGAGAAAATCCTATAGCTACAAGCTAGTTCTGAGAAAAATTCGAATGAGTATGGATGAGATTCACTATTTGAGGAATCTTGTCAAGATAAGGAAGTTGACGTAATACAAAGGTATACCCCCATATGGATGGAGGGACAAAGATTAGGGTCTAGACCTCTTGAATTTGGATCACAACATATTGATGGCTCAAGTGAGGACAAACAAACATCGAGCGAGATAGACGATTTAGAGGAGAGTAACATCATAGACCTCAACATTGCTATCTAAAACTTTTACAACATTTCCATCAAAAACCTCACTGTCATTGACCTTGACCAATCCAATGATCCCTTACCTCTAATACATCCTGAACTCATTGACTGGGAGCAAACCGATCCTCTCGATGCCCCTATCTTTGCAAACGTTGATGCCATTATTAAATTCCTTTGTTTCGATAACCCATAAATTAGTTCCACCCATGAATCTCATAACAGAGCTTCAAGCTAGGAGGGTGCCAAATCTCTCAGCTGTAAAATCAAAAATATCAAAAATTGATCTAATGGTGAAAACCATTTAATGGAAATATTAGATCAAGAAAGAGTAAAAATAAAGAGTGTATCCAACGATGAAAACCTCTTTAAGGCACTGAAGGATGAGAGATTTGACACCCTTCCTAAACACCATCATGAAAGATCATCAATGTTGATTGAATCTACATAGTCCATCAATATCGACACAATAGAAATAGTGAAGACTCTACATCTAGCAACATCCATGACAGAACAGGAAAATCCAAGCTTCATAAAATTTTGTGAAGAGAGACAAGTAAAATTTGATCGGTCCTACATTGATATTCCTAGTATTGATCCAAACTTAATAATGCATCACTTATCTCTACCACCTAGAGTGAAACCCGTCAAACAAAAACTCAGGAAAATGCATCCACATATCGCCTTGTTGGTAAAAGCAGTATTGAAGAAATTGTTAGATGTGGGATTCATCTGACCAATTGATTATGTTGATTGGATTTCTAACATTGTGCTAGTTTCCAAACCAAATGGAAGCATCAGGATATGTACTGATTTCATAGATCTCAATAAAGCATGCCCAAAGGATTATTTTCCTTTGCCTAACATGGAAATCATTGTGGAATTGACAACATGACATGCCATTTTATCACTCATGGATGGATTTTCAGGATACAATCAGATAAAAATAGCACTCGAAGATCAAGAGAAAATAACGTTCACATGTCCATGGGCTACTTTCTACTGGATGCCTTTTGGTTTGAAAAACGCAGGGGCCACATATCAACAAGCGATGACAACCATCTTCCATGACATGATGCATAATTTTATGGAGGACTATGTAGATGACTTATTGGCTAAATCATTCACCAGAGAAGGACACTTGGAAATCCCTGATAAAATCTTCACTCGACTAGAAAAATTAAATGTAAGATTAAACCCAAAGAAGTGTGTGTTTGGTGTGACATCATTAAAAGTATTA